>MAVT02001170.1:0-15681 GCA_001702395.2 Diaporthe helianthi | reverse complement strand
TACTTACTATAGTTCTAGCTTAGTAAAGGAACTTAAAGAATATAAATAGTTAATAATAAGACTTTTCCCTTTTAAAATATTAAACTTAGCTTAAGGATAGCTAAAGAACTTAGTATAATATAAATAAAGTTACTTAATACTACCCTTGCTTACTTAATAATCTATAACTTATATATAGAGTTATAATAATATATATATAGATTTAGGGGTTTTAATATTATATATATACTTATATATCTATATAATTTATATACTTATATACCTACTATATACTTACAACTCTTACGATATAGAATGTTATAGTTAGTACTAGAAATGAATAAACTACTATATATACTTAATAGTCTATAGATCTTCATAATGCTTTCTAGTGCTGGTATATAGGTACGGGCAAGAATACACATACCCTCCGTCTGCTGTAGCAGTACGGACTACTCCGTACTGTGGACTTCGTACGGAGTACCTGGGCACATGTGTAGGTACTTGCCCTGCACCTTGCGCCACGTTCCCCACGGCGGCACTCAACCCAGGCTCTCCACCACAGCCGCGCAACTGACTGCAGCCGCGTCGTCTTCTACTTCCCCACCAACCAGCTGCTATCGAATCCGAGTATTTTGCAATCGCCTACCCCATTTGAATGATGATGAGATGATGAAGGAAGTCAGGAGTTAAACCCCCTCTTGAAATGTCACCATCCTCTCTCTCAGACGCTGCCAGCGCCAGGAAAAGACGGCAATGTCTCAACAGGCAACGCAGACACGCGAACTCACACACATGGCCCTCGGCTCGGGACCGACCCCGACTCGAGCTCGGTGTGCCATTCGTCACAGCCGAGAGGCGTTGCACCCTTCAACGTCGTCATCCATTGCGACGCCGACCTGTCGTCTCACTCGTCCCCGCCTGAAGACGCCGCACACCTCAACGTCCCGAAGTCGATCGATGTGTGGGCAACTGCCATCTTCAAAAATGTCAGCCACATCCATCGAGGATACTGTGATCTCAGGCTTTGGTAGGACGGGCTGACGGGATGCTGGGATGCTGGGGTCTCCGACTCAGTGGTCTGACGGTCCAGACAGCGGCTTGTTTAGTGGAAAGGTTTTTGGATGGATCCACCGGTGACGACGCTCCTGCGCTCCTCTTGCCGTGTCACAGACTCACAGCCCACCAAGAATCCGATCCCTGATGGATTTGTCGGCTCAACGGCTGAACGCGTGGAATGCGCTGCGCGGGCCCAATACTCTGGCGCATACGGTATCAATGTTGGATACTGGTTCTGTTCTTGGGACGCTGATCTCTTCTGCTTCTGCCGTTGTACTCTGTGCAATACCATCATGTTCCTCCCGCCCTCTCAGACTGTCAGACAGAACCACACCCCCCCCCCGGCCCATTGTGCGTGCTCCTCTTGACTTCAGCTCACTTCCTTACAAACGCTCCGCCTTTCCCTCTGGCAACACCACCCACTGTATCTCTGAGCTTCCTCTGCCCCTTTCACCCGCTCCCGCTCTCCTCCCAGGCATCTTGCGGCCGCGCGAAAAGTTGCTCTTTCCTTACGGCCCACCATCTTACGTATAGTCTACTCGCCTTGCCCCAAACCTTATTCCCCGACCATTCCGAAGTCGCACCAGTCAATCAGGGCTTGGCAGCCGCGCCAATATCACCCATTGCCGTCTCTTGGCACCCGATGCGCCACGGGCGTATCAAACCGCCTCTCACGAACGGCCTACGGTACGGCTACCAGGGGCGACCGACGATAAGGGTTTGTCAGTTTCTCATTCGGTCACAGGCAGATAGAGCCTTTATTTGGTGCTGCTGCTTTTCCTTTGTTTTATAAGTTGCCGTCCAATGCAGAACTAGATGCTGAAGTCGCAAAGGGAGGCCGAAATGGCCCAGCAGGACAGCTCGGGAAAGCGCCTGAGAGATACACCATGCGTCCAGTCACTTCTCGGCTTCTTCTTTAACAAGGGCGTCAGGGGCGGGCCCAAGATTTTTCTGAATATGGCCGCCGTGCTTTTTGCCCTGCTACTTGTCATAAAAATTTTGCCACAGCGCCTGAGTGACAGCGCATTAAACTCTATGCACATGCACCACAATCTCTGGAAAGGGGAGCATGAGGAACCGTTGCAAAAGACAGGTACTGGTGATGATGGCAGCAGACCGGGCGGGCTGAGGATCGTCGTGTTCGGGGAGAACGATATCGGCACGCCGATCGGCGTAGATCAAGAGGTCGAGGGATCCAAGTCGTGGACTGAGGCGCTCTGTGACCAGGTAAGTGTGATGCACAAAACTCTCCAGATTGGCATCATTCCGGGGCAGATTCTTAACATGATCCCCGGTCCTAGCTGGCATGCTCCAAGCACATCTCCATGGCGCCCTCACCCGATTCTCCTGCGTGGTCTGTCAGTTCCAAGATGCTGTACGCCGACGGCCTCGAAAACGTCCTCAACGAGACGGCTGGACGGCCCGGCCCTGGCTTGGATTACTCATACCTGTCAACGCTTTATGGCCCCCAGTGGCAAACACTCGACTTCAAGGACCAGGTCGACCGCTTCCTCGCCATGCCCAAGCCACTCCATGTGCCGAAGGAGACGCTTTGGGTCTTCAACTTTGGGTTCTGGGACGTGTGGTCGCTCTCGGCCTTGCCAATCCCTGCCGGGAAGGCGGCGGCAGATGCCATGATAAAAGACTTGTTCGAGCAGATCGAGCGCCTGTACAAGGCTTCGACGGACTCCCGGTCGATCGCCTGGTCTGATATTAACTACGTCCCGGCTCCGCCCGAGCCCGAGCCCAGCCCCGGAGCAGGTAGCATCGAGGGGTCATCCGCCGAGGTACTGACCGAGAAGCGGAACGAGGAGAAAGCCGGCAACAGCCCAGAAGCGGAGGACAACGCTGAAGAACCGACCGAGTACTTCCGGCTCCTTATCCCTCGCGTCATGGACCCGTCCCTACTGCCCGGGTGGCGCGATCTCAGGGCGCAGCTCCCCAAGGTCCACTCCAAGGCCGAGCAGATGCGCAACTGTGCTGAGCTGACGGAGCACTGGAACGACTGCATCGTCGACGGGCTGGTGGAGTGGGTCAGAAAGGAGGACCGGAAGGCTGGCGAGGAGGAGAGCAGGAAGAGCAGGAAGGGCAGGAAGGGCAGGAGGACCGAGCCAGACAGCCCCGGTGCCCCTGCGTCTCCACCTGCAGATCCTCCGACGACCCCGATTGCGACCCCAGGCAAGAAGGTGGACGAGTCCCCGCCCCAGCACAGGCCCAGCCCGGTCCGCGACGGCTTCGCGTACAACATGGCCAACTACGTGCTGGACGCCATGGTGGAGCGGCAGCTACGCAATGCACGGCTGCGGGACGGCGATGGCCGTGGCGATGGACCGGTCAAGGAAGGGTTCCGCGACGTGGCCAACTCTTGTGTGGAGCGCGTCGACACGGCGCTGGTGGCCATCTCGGTGCAGAGCGGCGTCCGGCTGGGGATCCCCAACGAGGAGATTGGCGGCGACGTCCAGGTGCCCAGCTCGACCAAGCCCGAGAACCACGAGCTTCAGAAGGAGCAGGCCAGGAGGGAGGTGATGAGTAAGCGTGGTGGCGAGAAGGGGGGCGGGGAGAAGAAGGAGCGCGTCGACCTGACTGCCAACGCAGCCGCCACGGTCAAGGTGTGCCAGATCCCAAGCGACTACCTGTTCTACACGCCGTTCGCGCTGTCACAAAAGGCCATTGGCGAGATCGCCTCAGAGACTGCGGACATGATCCGCAACAACGAGACGATCAGAGGGAAGCTACAGGCTCAGATTGACAAGGTGAGTCCGGGTGCTCCATGATGCCGTGTCCTCGACGTGTTTGGCGACCCCGTGCTGACTACCCTGGTACAACAGATTAACGGTTCATGAAACTACCCGTGTACTCGGCTCGGCCTGACTTCCAGTTTTTATCTTCTTGCCTGGGATTTTCAAAAAAATAAAATAAAATTAAAATTAAAATTTTAAAAACTACATGGGCAATGATATATCATCATGCATTGCATTGGGCGGTGTTTGGGGCTGGGCTATTGACCGGACTGCCAGGACCCCAGGCCCCTAGGGGCTCGTGTGCTTCAGGGCGTTGAGCCGCCATATACCTATGTGACATTTGGGTTTTCTCGGTTTGGTTTGGTTTTCATTTTTTTTATTATGTACAATTTTTAAATCTGCAGACCATGTGTAGAGCAGGTACAATACCGGATCATACAAGTGGCTAGGCATCTGTAGTCATGGCCAGGGTTTAACCCTGAGCTGCGGTCGTCTACCGGCTATCGGGGACTAAGTCGCATGCAGGGTCCGACGGCTTATCACACGCCACACGCAACAAACGTCACACGAGCGAGCCATGAGTTCCCTCCCCCTTCAACACCTACCTTAAATTACCTCATCACCACCTCGATATGCCTTCATTGACCCCTACCATCAAAGAATGAGCCCGTCTCCATCCTCATCCGGACTCCTACCCATGCCTGGAACCCCAGCCTGGCGCGCGAGGATCACCAGCGTCTTCCGCAATGCCGACGCCCACGTCTTGGTAGCCTTCTGGCTATTTGGTACGCCCAGGCACACACGACCACCCACGCAGGCAAAGAGCTTGAGCTGATAGTCCCCATCACTTTGCAACAGGCCTGATAAACAACGTCCTCTACGTGATCATCCTGTCTGCCGCGCAGGACCTGATCGGCAACCTGCCCAAGGGCATTGTCCTCGTGGCCGACGTGATGCCCTCGTTTGTGACCAAGCTCGTCGCCCCGTACTTTATCCACCGCGTGCCTTATTCCGTGCGCATCCCCATATTCGCCGGCCTCTCGGCCATGGGTATGCTCCTCATCGCCCTGACGCCGGCCGCCGGCTCCGTGCCCCTGAAGATGGTGGGCGTCGTGCTCGCCAGCCTGAGCAGCGGCGGCGGCGAGCTGAGCTTCCTCGGCCTGACCCACTACTACGGCCACATGAGCCTCGCCGCCTGGGGGAGTGGCACGGGCGGCGCTGGGCTGGCGGGGGCTGGGCTGTATGTGATGCTCACCACGTGGATGGGCTTCAGCGTGAGGGACAGCCTGCTGGCGTCCGCCTTGTTGCCCGCCGTCATGCTGCTCAGCTTCTTCGTCATCCTGCCCCAGGGCCCCCTGCGCCGGAGCGCCGCCTCCAAGAGCTACGAGGCCCTTCCCGAACGGGACTCGGCCGACGACGACGGTGTTGATGACGTGCCCGCAGGCAACGCATCGTCCAGCCTGCTGGCCCCAGGACCCGCCGCCACCACGGCCTACTCTGCCCACCCGGAAGCGCAGCACCACAGCACGTCGTTCGTGGCGCACCTGAGGCGCGCGAGGGCGCTGGTGATGCCGTACATGGTGCCGCTGTTCATGGTCTACGTCGCCGAGTACACCATCAACCAGGGCGTCTCGCCGACGCTGCTGTTCCCGCTCGACTCGTCCCCCTTTGCACACCACCGCGACTTCTACCCCTTCTACAACTTCCTGTACCAGGTCGGCGTCTTCGTCTCCCGCTCGTCGACGCCCTTTGTGCGCATCCACCACCTCTATATCCCCTCCTTTCTGCAGGTCGGCAACCTCGTCCTGCTGATGCTACAAGCCCTGCTCAACTTCATCCCTTCCGTCTACGTCGTGTTCCTCGTCGTCTTCTGGGAGGGCCTGCTCGGCGGTGCTGTCTACGTCAATACCTTTACCGAGATCATAGAGAACGTACCCGTGGGGGAGCGTGAGTTCAGCCTTGGTGCAACGTCCGTGGCTGATAGTGCTGGTATCTGCATGGCTGGCTTCATCAGCATGGCTGTGGAGGTGTGGCTGTGTGACTGGCAGGGCAGGCATGGGAGAGGCTGGTGCAGGAATATCGATGTGGGCTGAACGGCGTCGGAACACATGTCTGTCCTCGGTCACCAAGCTTGCATCCAGTCTCACTCTTCACAGAAATCCAAACATGTAGAAGCATACAAGTTCGACAGAGCACTCAACCCACAGTGTCGCTGTCAATGACTGCTAAGAAACCCCCCCCCCCCATGAAACTTGAGGGCTTTGTCTCTATTGTGGAAGATGGGTAATATTATCAGAGGACGAGTGGTGAAAAACGTATCCCCAACGCCAGCTGTATCTCAGATTCTGCAATCCCGCTCTCATTCGCGGCCAATTCCCACGGCTCTCAACACCATCTTTCACCTGGCCTCTCGGCGACACCACTCCTCAGTGCGATGGACGATGTGCAGCTGCGGCGCCGTCCACTCCGGGTCCTCGTCCTCGGCCCTCCGGAGCGCCGCCCGCACCAGAGCCCATATGCGCTTGACCTCGGAGCGCCTGAGCCTCCTGAGCCCCTTGAGCGTCGACGGCTCCGGCCAGCCATGCTCGTTGAAATCCACCAACAGCGTCAGCAGCCTGAGCCCCGGGAACTTGCGGACAAACTTGACGCCCTCATCCACGGCTGATTCGACCCAGCAAGGCCGCAGGCCCCAGTTCATGACGAGGCTTCGCAGGCCAGAGTACGCCGCCAGCTCGGCATCGCTGATTTCGTCTGTCTCGTTGGTTCGAATCAGCAATCTAGTGTCTCTCTTATTTTATTTTATTTTTGTCTTGATTTTTGGAAAGAAAAGAAGAAAGAAAAGAAAGAAAAGACAAAAAAAAAACCTACAGCCTCGGTAAATCCATATTGAGTCCCTGTCAAAATCCATATACACGCCCTCCTCGTCCTCCCGCCCCGGCATCCGGACAAGCTCAAACCTGGGGGCTACACCACCACCAGCCGCACCGGGCTGGTGCGGCTGCTGCGCGACCAGGAGAGCCCTCGACTCGGCGCAGGCCTGCAGAACCGCGGGCGCGCCCCTGCGCAGTTTGTACCTGAATTTGGCATTGCTCCACGTCCGTGGGACGACGGTCGGCTCCGGGACGGCGGCCTCCCAGATCAGGTAGCGGATCTCTGGGGGTAGGCGCTTGAACTGTGGGAAGTGCCATGGTGTCTGCCCCTGATCTGACCTCGCGGGGACGACCCTGGCTTTTGCTGGTGGTGGTGGTGATGTTGGTGGTGTGAGAGGGCCGGCTGGTGCGTCGGCCTTGTCCTCGCGGAAGATGTGGATCATGTCCGGGCTTATATGCTCGTCATCAACGCCTGGCTTTGTCTCTGGCTCCGAGACACTGCTGGCTCTTTGGCACCGTGTGGATTGTGTGTTGGCCATGTTGATTTTCCTCTTCTCTTGTTCTCTTGTTCTCTTACTTAATAAACCCTTGTATGGATTATGTGATATGAATTTGTCCCAGGTGTGTCTTCTAAGTATTGGAACGTCAAAGATGGCGGCGCATGATGGTGTGTGTAAGTGAGAGGCTGTACGGAATTTATATGGGAATTCGTAAAAGTGTCATGAGGGAACTTTAGGATAATAAATGCAACTCGAGAAGAAGAAAAACATAAAACACTGCCTTATTCAATATGGCCGTGGCAACGACGACTAAGGGACAATGCTGTGAGTCAATATGATCAGGAGCTCAGCGGAGACTCATTATAACAACAACCACCAGTCAATCCCCAGGGGGCCTGCCTGACTGGGAACAGGAAAAACGAAATAACAAAAACCAAGCAATCATTCATCTTCGGTGCATCCCGGTTCTTCCCGGACAGACACAAAACCTTGAGAATGGAACAAGAGAGGAAGAAATGGTGCCACCAGGGGGCCAAGGAGTGCGGTGGGTTACCGGGTCAGAGCATTTGCAGGGCTGACTTGGGCCGGGCTGGGCTGATCGACCTCCCCTTATTGTTAGATAGTACACGGAGAGTCCCGAGTGACCTACCTAGGTATGTACGGATTAGCCCTGCAATTTTTGCCCCTGCTGTCTTGGAATCTTGCCAGCAAACTCTTCGTGTACGGTGGCTTTCGGCCCGTCTTTCTGAGGTGTGGAAACATGACTTGGCGAGGTTGGTATACTATTTGCTGTTGACCTTTTTTTCTTTCTTGTTATTATACTTTCTTTGTATATATACCCCGTCACTTTTTTTTTGCCTTGCCAGGCGCCGACGCAGCCAAGAAGATGCTTCGGGAACGGGTTGGTGCAGGTGACAGTTTCCTGTCTGGAACATTGGGAGCTTGCCAAATCTGGTACTTGGGCAGTCTATCACAGACCTGGGCATATACGGAGTAAATGCAGGCAATATTTCGTGCATCAACAGATAGATGTATTGGCCAAGTCCCTTTTTTGCGCATGACAGCCATCAGCCATCAGCCATGATGAATCAATCGAATCAATCGATTTGCGTGCAATGACATTGCCATCCTGGAAGATATCGTGGCAGGTGTGTGAGAAAAAGTCCAGATTAGAGCCACGGGCAGGTGAGGTGTGTGGCCCGCCCTCCAAGTCGAGTCCATGTCGTCAGCGGCCCATGCACTACTGTCGTCCACGGGTGAAATAAGGCCACTCACAATTGTCGCTCCCGCTCGCACGCTCGCACGACCAACTCAGAGCAATAACACAAACACCACCCACAATGCCATCGATCCGCCTCTTCCCCCAGGCCTCAAGCCTGCGCGCAATCCGCAAAACGGCCCTTGCCAGCACACCATCTTCAGTATCATCATCGTCATCATCGCCGTCGCAGTGCCAACCACCACCAACAACAACAACAACCCAAATCACCTACGCTCGACCATACTCGTCCTCAGCCTTCCAACAAGGCCCCTCCCCGCCCCGCCTGCCCCCAGAGCAACAGGCCGAGTTCGAGCGCCTCCAGCGTGCAGTAGCAGACCGCCTCGCCGACCCGACACCACTGCCACACGAGCAACAGCAGCAGCCCTCCGTCTCGCCCGCCTCGACGTCCCGGCACAGCACCACGCCCGACAGCGCGACGGCGACTACTGCGACATCAACACCACCACCAACACTACCACAGGTCGACGAGACAACCACAGGCGGCGTGTGGCGCGGCGCCCCGCCCGAGTTTGATGGCGACAAGAACCCAAAGACGGGCGAGGTCGGCGGGCCCAAGACCGAGCCGCTGAGATGGGGCAGCGCCGGCGACTGGAGCTACAACGGCCGGGTCACTGACTTCTGAGTCGCGTGCGGGAGCTGGACGAAGGGCGATGGGAGGTGGGAGGTGGGAGGTGGCAATGTGCGAGGATGAGTGAGGATGAGTGGCGCGTCTCCCTAAAATCGTGCCTTCAAATAGAAGTGGGGTGCTATCCGCAGGGCCACCTGGCTGGCCATGTGTCAGATAGACAGACAGACAGACAGACAGACAGACAGACAGACAGACAGACAGACAGACAGAGACAACTCTTGTAGATTGCCAGGTCCTTTGGAGCGATGGGTAAGTCCTCCAAGGGAATATTCTTCGTGGTATTCGTGGCTCATTTAATGTACAATAACTAGTACAAAAAATGTTTTCCTGCAGATGCCCCTCTGAGGGCTGAACCCCAGGGGCTTGTTGGATGTCGAGTCCAGCGGCAATCCGACGGATCACTTCATAGAAAACCGAATAGATTGCTACCAGTGCTGCCAGGCTGCTCATGCGCAGGTATCTTGAAACCCCAGGACGAACCCAAACGCCGCATGCTGTCCTGACATATGTCCTGACTTTTACAAGACAAACACCAACACTTAAAAACTTCGACGACCTGGGCGGGCCTCATACGCTTGCTCCTCAGTTTCGAGGCACCATCACATACGCGTCTGCATCACGCTTCCGCAGGTGGCGTTAGCCTGCTGGCAACTGTTGCCACCGCTGCTAACGCAGCAGCGGCGTTCAGGGTCCCCGGCACAGCTGGGTCGTCCCCTGCCCCGCTCACATCACCGACGCCGCTATCGTCGTCCCGGTTGTGCTGCTCATTTCGGTCGGCCTCTCCAACGTCGCCCACTTGCGCCTGGGCGAGGCTGCCCCTTGCCCTGCTCTCTCCAGGGCTGCCATCATGCGCCTCCTTGTCGTGTCCATCACCGTTTCCACCATTCTCAAGTGACCGGTTTTCCTTGTCACCTGCTCTATCTGCTGCTTTCTTCTTCGGCGCCAACGATACTATGCCGCTTCCAGTGTTGGGCACCACCCTGACCTCAAACGCCCTGCTCATCTCAACCTCCTGCATCGCCTTCCGCATTCGGTCCCGTCTCGCCTGGCCGCGAAGCCTGCTCTGCGGGGCTGCGCCGTTGGTGACAAAACGTACCGATTTGATCATGAAGCTAAGCCCGTCGTGGCTGGACCGTTGACCGTCTCGACCCAACTTTCCACCCCATTCCCGGCTCTTTATCCCAAAACGAACCGTCGATGCGTACTTCTCTAGCTTTGGTAGGATCTGGATCATGACGTGCATGTCTCGACCTTCAGGTGCCTGCATCGGCCCTGTCGCCAACGGCGCTTGTAAGAAATCCGGGTTGCTCTTCTGCAGCGCGTCAGCCGTGTCCTTGCCCCTCCCTCTTCTGCTGCCCTTGCCCTCCTTGACATCCGCTCCGATGCCCTCGTCAAGCCCCAGTAGGTTGACATCGACGTCGTCGGGCCACTCGCCCCGGATCCAGCCACCATGAATGCAGGCTGCCACAACATCGGAATCATCGGTGTACACATCCGTTCCCCAGAGGGCCCGGCGCGAGGTGATTTCTGCCCTCGCAGAAGGCTTAAGGTGCTGGTTCCCAACCTTCACCATCAGGGTGCTTCCTTCCTTGCCTTGGATCGTTGGCATCGGTAGAGGCTTGGGTGTGGATTGGTACGCATGTCGTGCATGCCGGCCACTTCGACCGTCGTATATCCGGGCTGGTTTCAAAGTAACCTCGTAAATCCAGTCACCAAGGTGCTCGCGTGGCTTCTGGGACACGCTATCGAGAATCGCCTTGTTCGAGATGATACGCTTCGGCTTTGGCGGAATGATAACGGGAGCATTTGAATGGTTCATGATGGGCTGGGCGTTTGGATCCCTGACTTGACCGTGAGCGCTGGCTCTTGGAGGAGCATGATGGTGAGTCATGAGAAGATCTTTCACGGCCCCTGTGGGAGATGGGATCGGTGTAGATCCCTTGACGTTCTTAAACGGGGTGACCACGGCCTGTTGGGGGGATATATGGTCGGGAATGTGATGGTGGTGATGATGATGGCTAACAATGTGAGTTATGCGAGATGAAATGATCAGATGGGGTGATACATACTGGTGGTGATGGTGATGAGAGTGCGTCTTCTGTCGCTTAGCTCTGCCAAGGGGCGTGCTTCTGCCGGTGCTGTCTTCGTCGTTCTTGACGTCGTCTTCCTTTTGCTTTCTCCGCTTGTTACGGGAAGCACTGTCGCGGCCGCCCTTGGGATCGGATGTTACGTCTGGTGGTGGTGCATGCTCCAATTCTTCACGCCGCCCTAGGCCGCTACTAGTGAATGGTAGTTGTGCACCTGCCGCAACAGGGCTGGAAACACCTAGGCCGCTGACTCCGCTGCCTATGCCTGAGAACATGCGGCCAAACTCGCTCTTGATGCCTGCTTCGCCTGGTGGCCCTTGTATCTGTGGCTGGGCACCTTGGACAGCTTGTGGGAGCGGAGATATACGACCCTTTCTGTTCATTTCTTGGACTCTTAAAAAGTTTTGTTGATGGATCATCGGGTGGCTTGGCTCTTCTACAATTCGGTGTCGGGGTGAATCGTACATCGGGGCATGTCCGTTGCTGTATGCGACAGAGGGCGGGGGCGGCCCATCCTCGCCAGGTCGCCGTTGAGGAGGTTGCTGCTGTTGGTGAGGTGGGAGCGCCGCTGCGCGATGGCGACTTGGCGACTCGAAGGGCGGTGCTTGATGAGCCGTCTGAGACATCGAATGCGGGTGCGCAGGATGAGAGGAGGGAGGGTAGCGTTCTGGCGGAGGTTGTGATAGAACCCCCTGGGTATTGTTGTACGAAGGCGCACTTGCATGTGGGTAGTCGTGTTGTCGCGGTTGAGTTCTCGGCTCCTCGTACACATGCCGCGGCTGGTCATACGCCGGCCTTGGCCAGTGTCCCTGTTCCCTGGCATCCACTGGACGCGAATATTGTGGCGGAAGTGGCTCCCTTCGCTGTATACCTGGCGGACCATACTCGGGCTGGTTTGCTGCGTATTGCCTTCCAGGGTCGCCACCTGAGGTAGTCCTCTCCCTCCTCTCGCGATCCCGTAGTTCCATGTCTCTCTCCCTTTCTTGCCTCTCTCGCTCAAACATCAACCTGTCGTCTTCGTGCTTGATCACAATGAGTCGCTCCGGGTTGTACTCTCCTCCGTGTCTGGGCTCTTCGCGTCTTGGGTACATATCGGGGGGCCCAGGTCTTCCCATCTCCATTTGACGAGAAGGCGGTGCGATATAAGGAAACGATTTAGGCTGGCTGCTCGGTCTGGGAGGGGGCCCAGGTGGTCCGGGCAGTCTCTGGAAGTCTCTGCCATGCTCTGCAGGCCCCATTGGTGGAGGCGGATGCCGATATGCGTCCCGTGGCGTCCCGTACCTTTGCATCTCTGGCGTAAGATGCACACCATGGGGCGAGCCTGCTGCGGTACGAGCATCCCGTTCGTCTCGCGGATCCCCTCGCGGGTCGCCTCGCGGGTCGGCACGGGGGTCTGCCCGTGGGTCTGCCCGTGGATCTCGAGTTTCGTACATACGTTGGTGTTGTTCAGGGGTGTGCGGCCTTCGGTATGGTGCATACTCGGTGGAGATAGAGGCCATCCGCGGCGAGGCATGTACACCAGACGTGTACGAAGGCGCAGAGGCGGCAGCTGACGATGCTGGGGGAGGGTAGGACGGCGCAGCAGAGTCGCGAGGTCGAGGGCCAAGCATATAATTCAGCGACATTGAACTCCCTTGACCGCTTCCTCTCTGTATAGAATCTAAGGCTGGAAGCTCACGGCCGCCTGGGGGGAATGCTGTAGAGGGCCCGCCAGGTATTGGCGACGGCCTCGGAGCAGGCAAGCTGTACGGCCCTCCTGGCCCCATCTGTACACCCGGGCCTCCTGGGCCCCCAGGGCCCTGACCGGGCTGAGGGGGCGAGCCCGGAGGCGGCATGCCGCGGTTCATGGGCGGCGCAGGGGTGACAGAGGAGGAGCTCTGGTGTCGCGAATGGTTCGAGGGGGCGAGAGAAGCGCCATGTTCATACGGACGGGAAGCGGGGAAGAAGTGAGGGTCGGAAGGTCGTCTTTGGGAGTTATCGGAGGGGTATGCAGAGCTAGCTGAGGAGGGCGCCTGTGTGTGCTGCCCCACTTGCTGCTGCTGCTGCTGCTGTTGTTGTTGTTGTTGTTGCCGATCTATCGCATATGAGTTCGGGGCGGGCGTCGCAGAAGCCGAAGATGGCGTGGGAGGAGGTAAGGTCTGTCGAGTGTAAAGTGGAGACTGTGCGTTTCGCGAGAATGGCAAGTTGGGCGGTTGCGCCTGTCTTTGATCTCGAGGATCCATGTTGAAGGTCCTTGGAGATCGGAGGCGACAGAAACAGCCCGAGCCACGGCGGGGCCAAGCTAGTCTTTCCTCGAGCTTGTGTGGGAGTCGAGTTTAGGAGTGGTGCCCACGGAATCACAATAGGGAGCAGTCCTGGAGCTGGTTCAAGCGGCGCTAGTGAGCAAACAAACTGTGAGGTAGGTCAAGTTCAGGTCCCACAACGTCTGTAGAGCTTAGAGGACCTGTTTGAATAAGAAGGTCTGTCATGAAGCATGAGTGGGATGCTTGAGACGGGGTAAAATGGCTGTCTTGGAGCGGTTGATCGGAAGGTGGTTGATGCTGACGCTCTAAGGGAGCGGGTGCGGGCGTAGCGCTGAAGATTGCAAGACACAGCAGATTGATGCAGATTGTGTTGGTGTGTGGGTGTTTGACGCGGAGAGAAACTGGAGTGGAGTGGAGTGGAGCGAGTCTTGGTGAGTCTGAGGTGGACTGCATAGGTGTGTGGGTCATGGGTCATGCTCCGTGATGCTGGTCTGGGGGTCTGGGGGTCTGGACGGCCAGGACTGGTGTGTGTCTGTGTGTGTGTTGTGCGTCCTGTCTGTCGTTGCGACAAACCTTGGAAGGGGAAAATATGGGGAAGGCGGCAATGGGGCCTGCCTTGGTGCCAGGGAAAGGGCAAGGGGCAGGGGCAAGGGCAGGGAAGGGCATGGGAGAGTAGGCGAGCGAGAGGGAAGGGAAGGGAAGGGATGTTGCAGGGGTAGAAGGGGTCGCATGTACGGAGTAGTGTACACGTGTAGTACTGTACTGTATGTCGATGTCACTTGTCATGTTGAGGTCAGTCAGTCAGTCACCCCTTGCAACGGAACGATGCAGGCTAAACTAAAACTATACTACCTACCTAAGTACCTACAATGTAGGTACTATAGATGTACTGGTTATAATACTAGTATTGCACTAGGTGGATGAGCGTATAACGGTGTTGGACTGTACTAGTACCTGCTATAATACTCTAAGCATGTGCATAGTCTCCTGAAGTCTAGATGTTTAGACTTAACAAAACTAGAAAAACTACAACTAACAGCCTCTAAACAACCTCATAGAGTTAGTTTATTCAGGTTGCTATTGGGCCTGATTGCAAACTAAAAAGTACACACAAACTTAGGCACTGCGAGGTGCAAGTAAGAAAAAAAAAAAAAAGAGAAAAAAAAAGAGCTATGAGCTGTGAGCGAATGAGGTGTGACAGGGTGCAACTGGTTAGCCAGTTCAGTGAGGCCAGGACGGCGCTAGGCAGGTCAGATATGGAGCCTTTTATGACAGGGGTGGGCCTGCAAGGAGGCGGGAGACAGAATCCCATCATTCCAGGTTCTTGAATCTTGACGATGCTGGTGTCGTCGATGTTTGTTTGTGCGCAAGTTGTCATACAGCATGCTGCCACTGCAATGCAGTGATGGAAGTGATCAGAAGGCAAACCACTGAGAGACACACTCAAATAGGTGCAAGGTCACTCCACTACTGTGCAAGTGCATGCCCTCCCTCCCCCAACCTACTCCAAAGTCCGGAGTCCAGTGACAAGCTGACAAGCCGACCAGTTTCAGCAGACCGCCATTCAAGTCCTGTGGAAGTGGTCGACGATGACATGCAAGACGAAAGCTGAGATGACCGAAAAGTGGGTGGGGGTTGATGGGGTGGACGGTAGCTGGCGGTAGCGGGTGGGCAGGTGGGTGGTCTCGGGTTGGGTCTGACTGAAAGGCACAACTTGAAGTAAGGCCAGGGGCCTGGGCCTGGGCCTGGACCTTGACCCGGACCCGAGCTGAGCTTAGAGTACCGTGGACCACCCACCTTTAGCCACCCCCACCTTTAGACCACATAAATTTTAACCACGCTATACAAAGTAAAGGTATTTAGATAGCTATAACTCAATTAATTCTAATAGTATATATCTAGTAGCTATATAAAAATAATTATAAGAAGTTACTTAATTATATTTACTTAGTCGTTGAATTTTATAACCTTTATATCTAATTCTCTCCTCTAAAACCTCTAGCTTAAATATATCTTCTTTATCTTCCTCCTACTTAACTTTAACCTTAACTTAAGTAAATCTATAGTATTTTTAAGGCTATAGCTTATCTTTAAGTACCTCTATAGTAAGGTCTTTCTTACCTATTTTAAATATAGTTATAAATTTAGTATTAAAGTTAAGTATAGCCTTATAGCGTTTTATCTTCTCTCTAACCTCTTTTTTAACTTTAAGGCTTATATTCTCTCTTTTAAGTAAAGCTACTTAAGAGTATAGGTAATTAATCTTATTAGTAACTTATTTAGCTCTATATT
>MAVT02001169.1:0-15695 GCA_001702395.2 Diaporthe helianthi | reverse complement strand
CCCCCCCCCCAAAAAAAAAGGAATGCAGTCATTAGAGGAGAACGACATCACAAACCTGGCAACGACTGTCCACTATTCCGATGCTCTTCGCTTCTCGGGACCGGTCGTCCAAGAGTACAAGATTACTTGAGTTGTATTTGATGTCCATCCATTCCTGCTGGCTAAGCCACGTGAGATCTGTGGCATACGGGACCGTTCGAGGAACTTCAGGAACGCCACTGATGTCAACAAGGCTAACATCGTGGGAGAATCCGAAAGGAAAGGATTTTGGCTCCTCGTCAAACATAGCTGTTACTTTCCCCAGCTGAAGACACGTATTAGCGGCTGGCTTGAAACTGGCATTTTGCCTGCTATTGACCATTTGGACACCTTGTGTGGAGGGTAAATGGCAAATGGCTTACCTCTGCCGAGTTGCTGGCAACACACACCTTCACGTGGTCTCTCCAAGTGTCCGAGTCCAGGCTCATCGTCTTGGAGGCGATGACTGAATCCGTCAAGGGATGGGTGGGGATGGTCATGTACTTTTTCGAGACGGCATCGCGCGGACTGATCGCAACGCCCGTCTTGCCTTCGAACCTTTGTTTTGATTTACTGCCAGGCACTATGGCGCGGATAGCACAGCCCACCGAGACCCCGGTGGCATTGGCCGGTTGGTTACTTGCAGAGCCCATGATCCTCGCGGGACCAGCCACTGTGCCCTGCGAGGAGGAACTTGGGCCAAATATGCGCTCGAGGGCTGTCCTTGTCGACGTTGCTGTGGTGGATGTGCTGGATCCTGAAGCCTCTCCGGCTGTTGGCAAGATTGCTTTTGGGATTAGAGACACCTTCAGTCCCCCAAATTCACTTGGTAAGCTGGGTACGCCCTCCTCATAGTCGAAGCCATCCGGCATCATAATCTGGAGAAATCCATTGACCAAGAGGTAGAAGCCAACGCAAGCTGGAAACGTGGAGATTATGCAATGGATGTCCTCGTCTGACAGCGTGGCTGACGGCGAGATGAAGCGTGGGTGTGGATCTGGAGGCGGTGAGAACATTCCAGTGAGGGGGTAGTTGTACTCGACAGGCAAGACCACGGGATGGCCATCTACACGAAGGGGGATCTGCTCCGGAGGAACGTCGGCCGATGGTGTGCATGTCCATGTACTCAAGTCCTGGCCCTTGTCTTGAAACTCCATGTCGATCTGCAGTTCCTCGGGGAGTTGAGAGGAGGGTGTCTCGCGCGAGGTGGGTTTGTTGATGGCACTATTGACCAGCTCAGCGAATGAGTCGTAATCCATATACATCGTGTGATCCTTGGGAACTGGCGACTTTCCGCCAATATGCTCGTCCACATGAGCTGGCTGGACGGCGGACGAATCTAGACTACCTTGGAATGCCGCTGCGGCAGATTCCTGTCGCTGGGGGAGGTCATTGTCGCTTTCCTCATCAAGGTTCAGATTGTTCAAGTCTTTTCCAGTTTCCTCGATGTTATTGATCGGACTAATTCAAAATCGAATATTAGTCCCCTGCATGTGGCCAATATGCCTTTGGTACAGACGAGATCGACTGACGACAGTTTCTTCTTCCTTTTGATCTCAGACGGCGTGACCGTCGCTTCCCCTATCGAGGGTCCTGTTTTTGGACGCTCAGACTCTTCAGGTGATGCGGTATATGACGGAGAAACTACTCGCATAAGAGAATAGAGACTTATTGGATGATCACCCTGGGCATCGGGCTGCAGGGTGGACGAGTGGATGCCGTAGGCGTGTGGAGCAGACGCTTGTTCTTCGACCATCTCTTCCGGAGCAAGTTGTGTAAGCCAAGGGTGAGCGAGACATTGCTCGATGGTGAATCTCTTCTTTGGGTCTACAACCAGCATGCTGTCAATCAAATCCACTGCACAAGTTAGCACAGCTCAGGAGACGTCCTTCCTGTTCTCAGTTTGAAGTCTTTTGTGTCTCTTACATGCTGCATCACCAACACTATCCCAATGTGGTGACGAGTAATCAAATCTTCCTGATTTGATTTGTTGACTCAGTGTATAGGGAAACTCTTTGGAGTAGAGCTCGTCTGAGAACGGTGGGAATCCACAAAGACACATGTAGAGAACAACGCCAAGAGACCAGATATCGACTTCTCTACCATACTTTCGGGCTTTACTGTCTGCCAGAACCTCCGGAGCAATGTAGCTCGGAGACCCGCAAAGCGTCGTGTCGAAGCTTTTGGTTGTGATGATGATGGACAAATCAAAAGAGCACAGCACGACGCTATTTTCATCATCAAGGAGCAATATGTTTTCTGGCTTCAAATCGCGGTGCACGATATTGCGGTCGTGCTGGAAAATGGACCCAAGTGTTAGACAACCTCAATGTTGGAACTTGACTTCAAATGGGACATCTGGAGGTTTAGCTTATACTGACCAGGTACTTGACCGCAGCAAACATTTGCTGAAATATGTGCTGTGTCTCGCCTTCGGAAAGTTTCGACTTGATCACTATCAGATTGAACAAGTCACCTCCCCGGGCCAGTTGTGTGATGTGGAAGGTGAAATTGTCGTCTGAAAAGGCCTCTTTCATGAACATGATGTTCTTGTGGCAAAGACCCATCAAATTGAGTTCTGCCGCTATGCCCTTTTCCGTGGCTCGATGAGATGAAGATACTGTAAACTCATACTTTTTTACAGCAAAGAATTGTCCTGTTGCATTCTCGTTGCATGAGAAGACCTCTCCGACGTGTCCTTTTCCAAGCAATTCCATGAGAGTGTACTGGTGTGCGAAAGTGCGGTGTAGTATTGGGCCAGCTGAGCGGAAAACGAGCCGAGGACTTGTAAAAGTAGAAGTATCTTCCGGGGTGGTTTCCTCATAGTTCGTACCGAAAAGTTCCTGAACGCCCTTGTCTTTCTGCTCCAAATCATCGTTAAACGGCAGCATGATTTTGCCCTGGCGATGGCCATCGTGGCCTCGAAAGTTGCCCGGCTGATCAAGGTGCTGTGCCATCTCAAGCAATGATTCCCCATGTCCCTGATCATTTCCCACGCTTCCATACTGCAATATCCGCGATTTATGCATCGAGAACTGGTGCTGCGTATTCTGCTTCTTTTGCTGCGGCTGGACTGCCGTCGTTTGCGACAACCCCCGGTGTGGTGGTGGACCGAACGTGACCTCGTCCCCATCTTTGAGCTCTACTGTTTGATTACATCCGACCAGGCACTGGTTGATAAATGTTCCATTTGAAGATAAGTCTTTCAATAATACGCAGACTTGGCTCTTGTGCACTACTCGGAAAATCAAGCACTGACGATCGGATGCATGGGGATAATCGACGACCAAGTCTGTGGTAACCATGAATTAGGACTCTGCCTTTTGGAGTCTTTGGACACAGTCCTGGGATCAGATCTTACTCACCGCATTCTGAATCGCGGCCAACAATGTATCCTGGAGGCTTTAACCGTGGAAAGTCTTCGCACCGATCTGCAAAGACAATCCCGGGCCGCTCAACTCCATCCGACGGAAGCACTGTCAAGCGGCCGCATGGGCGCGGATGAGTGGTACTCAGACCCTCATCCACGGAGTCACTGGTAACAGTCTTGGTCCTGAGGGCCTCTGCCCTACTACCAGGCTTCTTCCAGAGCTCTAGCCCCATGACAAGACCAACAGGCTCCATGTTGAGTTGATGAATATGATGTAGGTAGATTTGGGCTGCGTCGCTGCGATCGGATCCTGAAGTCTCGGCGCTCGCGTCCTCAGTACCTAATGTTCTTTCTTTAACAAGGCGTAGAGATAGACCACAAGTGACGACAAGACTCGGAGAATCCACCACGCATACATATGTAGAATATCTTGATCGATTGGAATGCCTTGTTCGTCGCAGTATGACAATTGTTGGGTGTGTAGGATACAGAGTTTCTGAGGGTCAGTCAGCTCGCTGCGCTGCGGCTGATGCATGCATGCATTTCAGAAATTGCAATAGGAAAAAGGGCCCCTAATGCTATGGGCAACCGTTTTGCATTTGTAGGATTTTAAAAACAAAATATGACAGCTGTGTATTTACTCCATTAAACGACATGCAAAGGTCTTCAGCTAATAGGTGTATGAAGTTCAGATGGGGTTAAGATTATGCAGATTAGGACATAAAAATCACAATTCATAAATCAACATTCAAACGGCCCCCACATAGTATTAGTGAAAGTCTTTTTGTGAACCTTGGAAGCAGGAGCAACGAGAATGTGTAAGAGAGGGTTAATAAATACATACCTACCCACCGCCTCGGCCAGTCTGACTACCCTACTTACCTACTTAAGTAGGTATTGATATTACTGGTTCAAAGTTGCTTGGCGCCTTTTATTGCAACAGTTGTATGGGATAATCTCACACGGGCATCAAGTCAGCCCAACATTCCAGCTCTTGTCAGTTGGGGAAAGTTTTGATTGGAGATTGGTTCATGTCTCAATTTCCACCCTTGCCTGGTGTGCCCAGCATGAGAAGCCTCAAATGCTCGAGCTTTGATCTGGTGTCTGGGCCGATTGGGGGTGGCAACGACTGGACTACCTACCCTAGGTATTGAACCGGGCGGGCACCTTCGCGCTGTGGCGATATGTTCATGTAACCATGTTGGCCAACAGAACAAGGCAACTACAACTGCCCGATATTTTCAGGCGGGTCTACTTCCTGCAATGTAACCGCGTACACCTACCGGTATAGAATTAGATTGAAGCTGAATGAGCCGCACTCCCCGAGAACTTGGGGGCAAACACCGCCCCCAACCTCACACGGCACCTGGGTTTTTGCACGAGGCTGCCAGATTGAGGAAGTCCAACTTCATTCATTTTTTCCGACCCCAACGAACCTTGAAATCATATATAATCAGGCTGTGGGCTTGAAAAACCAGCTACCATGAAAGATCCCGTCCCTCGGGTGCTCACAAGTGCTGAGCAGAGAACATCTGAAACGAGTTCTGTTCCTCATTTTCCTGCCTACTACCTACTTAAGTAGGTACCTAAGCACCGCACACAATGACAAATCAGACAGCATGGACGGATGATCATGCAGCCTCAATGGCGGAGTACAGTGTTCACTTGGGCACTTGGACTAACTGGTCCCGAGGTAAAATTATGGGAGCTACGCTCACCCTTGATCGAAAAGATGGAAATCTTCTCATTGCGTTCACTGCCGTCTTTGTTGGTATAGTGACTGAGCGTCTTTGGCGTATCGCTTGCATGTCAGTTATCTACTGCTCTCGTACCTGGGTATCATCCATATCAAACACTGACAAAGGACACCAAGTGTAGACTCTTCTACCGTTGCAGCGTCGACTGTGGGCTGTGTGCGACAATATCAGTTCTGCAATCCCTCGCTGCCGAGCAACAAATGCGGGCCTCTTGTCAGTTGGGGCGACGTCCAAGTTGAATCAGCGCCCCTGTTCGGCATCACATCAGAAGATTGGGACAACGGAGTTTACCCAACCACAAGCAACACCCTGGGGTCTCGCTTCTTGTGGCTGACCCAGGTAATAGGACATGGTCAGGCCAGTATCCCGAACGTGATCATGCATCTAGGCCAAGACGCTTTAACTTCCCTCAAGTATTTCAACAGCGGCGTCATGGGACCGCTCCCTACTAACCAGTGGCAACTTGATGCCCGTTACTGGTGGGCAACGTTCCTGGCATCGCAGCAGGCGGCAGTGGTCAATACGGCTTACGGACCAACCGACCCAGCACTCACTCCGTACAAGGTGTTGCCATTCAACTCGCACGCGCAAGACATGTGCAACAACCAGGTAAGGTATTCAGCAGTCGAACGTTTCTGTGGCCTCAAGCTGACATGAAGCCTTCGAATCTCCGCAGAAGATCCGTAGTACCAAACATGTGTCATTCAGCCTTTTTGGCCTTTACTTCACCTTGGCCACCGGTGTCCAGATCATTATCATTTCTTACGTCCTGGAGCCCATCTTTGAGTGCCTATACCGTCGTGTCAAGTACAGAGAGTACACCTTCCTCGAGTGGTCCGCATCAGAAACCCTCCAGCTTCAGCGCATGGGGTTCCAGGGGGTCGGGTCCGGCACTTGGTCTGGCTACACAGACAACATCCCCAGGACAAAGCAGGACGAGGCTCTCAAATGCCTGGCGTTGGCATATCCTCTCGAGACGGACGACAGCAGTAGCCAGGGCCAGGAAAAGGAGAATACAAACGTGACCGGCACTGCAGCAACACACAGCCAGAACGAGGATACCGATGTGGCCTCTTTGGATGACCTGCTCGACGGTTCAGAATCGTAGAATGGCTCACAGGATTCGAGTCAGCCATCCGTGTGAGGGAGGATAACGGAAAGAGTCTTGCTGCGGAGTCGGAATTGAGAAGGGTTCGGCTGCCCAGGTGGGTCGGTCACCTTGCAAGGATCAATCACCGGGGATTTGCTCACAGTTGCATGGTCCACCCAATAATGACGGTATAGGTAATGGAAGGGATGCAGACGCTGTCGAATCTTATCCTTTGAAGTTGGGAAGGAGGAAGTCTATCCTGTGGGCATTACCATGGTCCGTCAGTTGTCACTTTTCCTACTGTGGTTTGAGCAGAGTCCGTTATTTAGAAATCCTTTGATAGCTCAAGTGCTGCGTGGCAGGTTGATCCAATGTAGTGCAGTAAGGAAATTCTAAAAGCACATTTCTTTGGCAGTCACAGGGACGTGTTGCTCTCAGAAGTTGCGGATAGAGAGTTGAGATTCTAGCATCTGATGCTAAATTGTAGTGGACGTGGATGTCGTCCTGTGTCACATGTAAAGAAAAAAGGTCCCGCAGCTGCCGAATTTTGGCTTGTTGATCAAAATTGGCTAAAGCGGAATGTCTATGCTTGGCTTTTGCTGTGGACAGGACTTCAAATGTTGTCCGAGGCAGCGGAACATTGTGGTATGACGGACCTGAACACGGTCACGCAATAGTGGCAGGAGAAGTTGAAAGGCCATGCTTGCCTTTTGTACACACACAGCAGCAGAAAGACTACAATGTGTCTCAGGTGCCCCGGAGCAGGCCAGTATTGTTTGGCCGTCCCGCTGCTAGCCGTCGCTCGGCCTCGCCGCGGGGCAAACTCAAGCCATGTCTTCCCACGACTGCCATGCCACCTTCACGGCTTACTGCCCTGCTTCTGTTATGTAACAGACCATTTATACTGACTAGCAGCTCGACCCACGGAGGTCCAGGTCTTTTTTTTTCTTCTTTCCTCACGCCTCTGTCTCTCTCACTCTCTCATCTATTCTCCAAGCAAATCTCCCCTCTACCAGTGGAAGGAATCCACAACTGAGTGGCCTCAGCCCCCTTCAGTTCTTCACACCTGACCAACCGATCGTCCGCAATTATGGCAACCACCAACGGAACCACCACGAATGTTGGTCTCTCCAGCATTGCTGAGCCACTGCTGAAGGCTCTAGGCAAGGGCAGCAGCGAGGAAATCGGATTCTCGGATGCTACCAAGCTGATCGGTCACACCCCGCTGGTGCGGTTGAACAAGATCCCCCAGTCCCTGGGCATCAAGGCAAATGTCTACGCAAAAGTGGAGCTTGTCAACGCCGGCGGCAGTGTCAAAGACCGCATAGCCCTGCGCATGATCGAGGAGGCCGAGAAGAGCGGCAGAATCAGGCCCGGCGACACCTTGATAGAGCCTACCAGTGGAAACACGTAAGTCCATTGTCCCAACCGGCCTCGAGCAATGCCCGGGTAGGTCTGGCATGCTGACTGTGTCTTGGGGTTGTAGCGGAATCGGCCTCGCCCTCGTTGGCGCCATCAAGGGCTACAAAACCATCATCACCCTCCCGGAGAAGATGTCCGCCGAGAAGGTCTCGGTTCTGCGTGCCCTCGGCGCCACCATCATCCGCACGCCCACCCAGGCCGCTTGGGACAGCCCCGAGTCGCACATCGGTGTGGCGAGGAGGTTGCAGAAGGAGATCCCCCGCGCGCATATTCTGGACCAGTACACCAACGTCGATAACCCGCGCGCTCACGAGTTTGGCACCGCCGAGGAGATCTGGGAGCAGACCCACGGCAAGGTCACAGCCATTGTCGCCGGCGCCGGAACAGGCGGCACTATCAGCGGTATTGCGAGGGGTATTAGGAAGCACAACAAGGACGTCAAGATCATCGCTGCCGACCCGTTCGGCAGCATCCTCGCCCTGCCCGAGGCTCTTAACCAGGGCGATCTCGCGAATATCCCGTACAAGGTGGAGGGTATCGGGTACGATTTCATCCCCGACGTGCTGGACCGCGAGGTTGTGGACAAGTGGTACAAAACGGAGGACCGCGAGTCGTTCATGTTCGCGCGCAGGCTGATTGCCGAGGAGGGCCTGCTCGTTGGTGGATCCTCCGGGTCTGCGATGGCCGCCATGGTGCGTGCCGTGCAAGACCTGAAACTTGACGAGAAGGACACCGTGGTCGTGGTACTCCCAGACAGCATCAGGAGCTACCTGTCCAAGTTCGCCGACGATGATTGGCTTGCCGCCAACGACCTTCTGCCGTCCGTCAACGGCGCCGCGGTCGAGGCTGCCGCGCAGAAGAAGAGGAGGGCCAGCGACCCATACGGCGGCGAGACGATCAGGTCCCTGAGGCTCAAGCCCGTGACGAGCGTTCTGAGCACGCAGGCCTGTGCGGACGCCATCGAGATGATGCGCGACAAGGGCTTCGACCAGCTGCCCGTCCTCTCGCCCACGGGCGGCAAGCTCGTCGGCCTGGTGACGCTGGGCAACCTGCTGTCGTACATCTCAAGCGGGCGGGCCACGGCGACCAGCCTGGTCAAGGACGTCATGTTCGACTTCAGCAAGATCGACGAGGTGGTTACGGACGCCAGGGACATCCTGACGGCCGAGGAGGCTGCGAGCAAGAGCAAGATGCACAAGCGGCACTTTGTCGAGATCACGCTGGACACGCCCCTCACCATACTCAGCAAGTTCCTCGAGTACAATAGCGCCGCCGTCGTGACCGAGGACAAGGACAACGGCGAGGGCAAGAAGCCCGTCGCCGTGGTCACCAAGGTCGACCTCCTGACGCACATGGTGAAGCAGTCCAAGAAGACCCCGGCCAACGGGAGCCCTGCCTGATTTGACTGGTTGATGTTTTCCGGGTTCTCTACTAGCATGCATCGTACATGGGCGTTCATCATGTGGGTTTTTTGAGCGACGGTTTCTGGGTTTTTTTTTCTTCTTTTCTTTTTTTTTGTTGCGTTCTCCACCTCAAACAGACTTTTTCATGAGACACTCGCAGTATCGGCGTCGGCTGGCCTGGACTCAACATCTATGTGCTCGGGAAAGGGAAAATATAGACCAGACAGTCTAGATTCAACCATGCAGAATGGCGCTGTTATGCCATCGAGATTCGAGCCTTCAGAGGTAGCGCGCACGTTATGCCACATGTCCACGTTCTTGTGGGAATAATACTCGAATTGAGCACCAAACAGGCAGACAGACAACATTACAAAGTATGAAGATCTGAACATCGCCATTCAAGATTCGCGCATGTGCTCTCGAGCGTAGTATGGCAGTATGAATTATTATTAATTAGAGAACAGTGTATATAGTTCCTAGTTCTTGGCATGCTTCCGGTCCCCATGCCAGGCAGATATCCTGCTCCCAATCCAGGTCCACCACGCGTCCACACCAGGGCCGTCGCCGGTGGTGTTCCCACTGATGACATCAACCTCAGTGTCGAACTCGCGCATCTGTTCGAACTTGAACTCGGCACTCCCATACTCGCCCAGCCAGTCATCGGCATCATCCCCACCAGCACCAAGGTCCCCCGAAGCATCGGCGCCCGAGTCGAGCAAGCCCTTGCTGCGGGTGCGGCGTATGCGGCCCAGCTCCTTCTCGAGGTTCGTGCGCACCAGCCTCGCGGGCAGGGCGGTGAACAGTTCGGCCTTGTTGGCGGCGACGAGCAGGGGGATGGCGTAGGGGGCCTTGCTGGTCTTTGTGTTGGCCATGCGGCGCTGCAGGGCGAGTAGCACCTCGTAAAGGTAGGACGCGGTGTCGGCCAGGACGTCGGGCTCGGCGAGGGCGGCGGCGTCGACGACGAAGACGACGGCCTTGAGGCGAGTCGACTGGGTCCCCTCGAGGGTGAGCCGCCCCCGTGCATAGTGCCGAAGCTTGCCGTGGCCGGGGGTGTCGACCAGCAGGAACTTGGAGGCCGTCGCGCCGCCGGCGTCGAGGTCGTCGCGGAAGGACGAGGACCCGTCCTCGCTCACGGCGAGCTCCACTGATGACCAGGTCTGCGAGGTGTGTGTCTCCGAGGGGGAGGCGCGCCGCTCCAGGAGGGTGTGCAGCGCTGTCTTGCCTGCGCCTGAGGGCCCTGTGAGGAGGACGGAGGGGAGGACGGTGTAGGTTGTCGACTTGGTCACCCAGAGGTGCATGAGGATGGGCACGAGGAGGACGATCAGCGCGCCGACGATGAAGACGGGCGCCGAGGGCGTCATGATGAGCTCGATGAAGTCCTTGAGGGCGTCCATGATGGGCAGGTGATGCAGGACCTGGTGAGACCTGTCCTTGTGTTGTGTTTCGTGGACGATGCTTGCGCCCGCCGTGAGGCAGGTGGGAGGGCAGAGGCTGAGGGTTGACGTGGTCGTATGTTTGGTGGTATGTTCACGAGTCTGCACCGGAGAGTACTCGACCGACTCGACTGGACAACTGGACGAGTCCCTTGGGGTGCGTGCTATCGATACGGATGCGGATACCGATATAAAAAAAATTGGCCAAGACTTTGACGGGACATGGGGAAGGAAGTCGAGCTGCAGGGGTCGGGGTGTGGGGTGGGGGCGTCGGTTGGTTTGCTGGCAGTGGCACGCATAGTCCGACAAGTGTTGGCCTGCAGATCGGTCACTTCTGTCTGGCGACTGAGTGTGGGTGTGTGGGTGTTCCTTGCCTGCACCGCCATCCCATCACCTTCCTTCGTCCTTCTTTTCAAAATTCCAGCTCGCCTACCCCGTCAGCCTTTCCCTTATGATTGCGTGTGTTCGTTTCATATGGTTCACTGACTGAATGTGTAATGATATTGTGGTTTCCAATCCTAGCATGAACATTCTGTAACGTATCCGTACTCCGTACAGTACGCTCAAGTACCGACCGTTGCGCCTCGTCCGTCCCGAGACATCCTTGTGAAACCGCATCTTCAGCCGCGCTCAACACCGCATTGCACTCTGGCTTTCGTCGCGGGCACCCCACGAGCCCAGACCCGACACATCGAACGGCCGTCATGGCCAGCAAGGAAACCCACAGCTCGGGCGTGCCCATCCAGCCGGCGCCCAAAAGCGCAAAGGCCGACGCCCAGGTCAGCTCGGACCTGGAAATGGGGAGCTTGCCCAATGGCAACACCAACATCAACGGCAACGGCAACGGCAACGGCAATGTGGGCGGGGCTGCGAACGGCAAAGGCGGTGGTGATGGCGAGGTGGACACGGATATAATGCAGATCGCGAGGATTGGCGATATACCGGCCATGGAGGCGCTGTTCGAGACCAAAGAGTACGATGCCACCTACGCGGATGACGAGGGTATCACTGCACTACACGTACGTATGCCAGTGCCTGGCGCCAGCTACGCGACACGATATATTGTCCCTCTCTGAGCTGACGTGTCCGACTCTTTCCAGTGGGCCGCGATCAACAACCAGTACGCCATGTGCAAGTTCCTCATCGACAGAGGCGCCCCGATGAACAAGAAAGGAGGCGAGTCCGTCGCGACACCGCTGCAGTGGGCGGCACAGCGCTGCCACTACTACACCGTCCATCTGCTGCTGCAACACGGCGCAGACCCCTTGGTCACCGATGCGCAGGGCTACAACACGTTGCACATAAGCACCTTCAACGGCAACGTCCTGCTTCTCACCCTCCTCCTGCACACCGGCATCCCCGTCGATGTCCTGGATAGCTACGGGCACACGGGGCTCATGTGGGCCGCATACAAGGGGTTCCCCGCCTGCGTCGACCTCTACCTGCGCTGGGGCGCCAGCGTGCACGCCAAGGATGAGTCGGGCTTCACGGCGCTGCACTGGGCCCTGGTCAAGGGGAGCCCCGGGTGCGTGCAGAAGCTCATCGAGTACGGCGCCGACCGCTTCGCAAAGACAGACACCGGCAAGACCCCGGCCATCACGGCCGAGGAGCTTAAGACGCTGCCGGCGTGGCATAGGGCCCTCAAGGAGTGCGGCTACGACGAGGAAGGCCACCTGATCACGCCGAGCTTCCCCGGCGCCAGCTACCTGGTCAAGGATAGGAGGGGCTTTGTCACCAAGTTCACCTTCCTCTTCCCCTTGTTGATAGTATGGAGCATGGCTGGCATCATGGCCGCCTTCCCCGTCTTCGCCGGGGCTCCTATCGCGTTGGCTGTTGGATACGTATTGCAGGAATCCGCGAAACGGGTCCTGACCTTTGCGCCGCCGGATATGCGCCAGTTCCAGAGGACGCCCTGGATGGCGGGCATTTTCTCTGCGTCCCTGTTCCTGGTGTCCCTGAGATGGTTCCTCACAGTTTTGCCCGCCACGACGTTCAGAGCTGGTGAGCCAGGATTCTCTTGTTGGTGGTCATGTGAACAAAAGCTGACTTGTTGCAGATGCTGAACACCGCCACCTGCTGATGAACCTGTGTCTCGCAGGCCTTCTTGGGTTTTGCGCATGGTTCTACTACTGCTGCATGGTCTTTGACCCTGGGTTTGTGCCAAAGATGAACGGCATCGCTGAGCAGAAGGCCGTCATCGATGAATTAATAGGTCTCTGGAAGTATGACGAGGCAAACTTCTGTGTGCAGTGCATGATCCGGACGCCACTCAGAAGTAAGCACTGCAGGCGGTGTCAGCGATGTGTCGCGAGACATGACCAGTGAGTGACAGCGTCGAAAGTATTTGTCCATTGGATCGATTGACTAACCCGGAGTCTTAGCCACTGCCCGTGGGTCTACAACTGTGTAGGCGTTAACAACCACCGACATTTCTTCCTCTACCTGATCAACCTGACCCTAGCAATCTTCATGCTCGATGGTATCCTTTACTACTACTACACTGCTTCTATGGGTTCTGCATCCGACCAGTGCAACATCTTCGGCCCCACTATTTGCCAAATCATCAACACCGACACATTTACCGTCTTGCTCGGCTTCTGGGCCAACCTACAACTCACATGGGTCGGCATGCTCCTGTTCGTGCAGTTCATACAGGTCGCCAGGGCAATGACCACGTACGAGAACATGTTCGGCGTCAACCACGTAGCCGCCAGCTCGCTCACGTCCGCCTTCACCTCGACCGGCGCGCCTCTCGACCCCACCCACCCCGACGCGGTGCCGCCGTCCGGGGCCGCGGCGCAGTCAGAAGCGGTGGGCCACGGCCATGGGCACAGGCACGGCGGGGGCGGCTTCTTCAAGAGCATGAGCAAGCTCCTAGGCGTGGACGCCTTTGTCGAGACGGCCACAGGCCGTGGCGCGGCGGCGGGCGGCAAGAACAAGAAGCGCAAGGGCAAGAACCCCTACAACCGGGGCTGCCTCACGAACTGTAAGGATTTCTGGTGCGACTCGGCGCCGATGCTTGGCCAGCGCGAGAATGGTACTGCCATGCTGAGCGGGCAGACGGTCAACTATGCCGCCATGTACGAGACGCCGAGCCTCATGCAGATGATTGGCGCGAGGAGAGGCGCGTACGAGGCCGTCCCGGGCGAGGAGGTATAAGCCAGCGGGTACAAGAGGATAAATAAAGCTCGTAGTATGAAGAGCTGGCACTTGTCGGGGCATTCGGCGCCTGCTGATTGTGTGACGATCTCATGGTTGTTTGTTTATAGCGAGCCATGCATTGCGTTGGGATACAGACGGTTGTTTTGGCCGACTTTTTGGCCGACTGGTATAAAGCTCCATGACGGTATAGACTACCGATGTACGCAACGGTGGTAATATATTGTTATTTTTGATCGACCTGTGACACGAGTAGGCCGTCTTGGACTGGAGCGAACCGCAGCATCGTTACACCACGACATTCTCCGTACACACCGGCTACCAACTACACACCACTGTTAAAGTATATGGTTGGGCTCATGAGATTCCGAATTTTTCACAAAGGAAAGCCTTGCAAAATGAAGGGTCCTCCTAATATTGATAGTAGATCTCCAGAGGAGTTGTTGGCTGGTCTGCGCTCAATTTGGGTCCACGGGTGGGGTTGGTCTAAAGAATGGCACGTCACGGCCAGTCAAGCAGTCAGTCAGCCTTTTGCTCTTTGCGGCTACCTGGGCGACGACACAAGCAAAGTCGTAAACATTGTTCTCCTCTTGACCCGCCCTCAGCCGACCAAGAACAAGCTTGGCTTGCTACTGCAATAATTTCAAGCTTTGATCTCTTCTTTTTGAGCTACCTGGCCTTCTGAAGTTTGAGCCTCGGAGGGCGTGGCATCGGTGAGCTGAGCTGAGCAGGGATTTGGATTGTTGGATTGTTCTTGCCGTCTTTATTCAGCGAAATGCCCTCCATCGCAAAATACTTGACGGACATGCTGTATAAGAAGGAGGAGGAAGGTGAGAGATGTGAATCCTGCATTATTGCTTTTATAAACTATTACCACCAGTCTCGCTCACTACTAACTAACAATGCACGCACCAGCCGAGGCGCCACCGCCCGTCAGCACCTCCACCGCCGTATTATTACTCGTGAGCCAAAACCCAGCCAACCCGCCTCTCTCACACTCTTTTTGTGTGTCGATTTTCACAGAACTAACTAACCACCCTCACAGGCTCTCTACACGGTGCTCTATGTGGCCCCCTTCTACCTCTCCCCAAAGACCAGGCCCTCGCCCGCCCTGAGCCGCGACGCGCCGCACGTCATCCGCGCCCGCATCGCCTCCGTCACGCTCACCTGCGTCCTCACCTCGCTGACGACCCTCGCCGTCCTCACGCGCGCGGGCGGGCACGGCCTCGGCACCGCCCTCCACGAGCTGGGCTACTGGCCCGTGGGGCTGGGCGAGTCCCTCAAGGCGCTGCTCCTGACGGCGCTGTTGTTCCTCGGCCCGCTGTTTGAGTACTTTGTGGTCGAGGCGGGTTGGAGGGACTGGCTTGCGCTTGAGCCTGTCGACCATGTTTGGCGGGAGATGACTGCGTGGAGGAATCTTGTTGCTGTATGTGATTTCTTTCTCCTCCTTCTCCTCGTTCTCCTCCTTCTCCTTATTCTCCAAGCCTTTCCCCGCCAAAACCTGGCACACTTACCCCCCCCCTCCCACCACCACCACACACATACACACACATACATATAATATACACATCGCTGACCATGCTCACTCACCCCCCTCCCAGGGCCCCCTAACAGAAGAAGTCCTTTTCCGCTCCGCCTCAGTCCCCCTAATGGTCCTGGCACAAACCCCCCTATCAAAAACAATCTTGCTCTCCCCGCTCGTCTTCGGCCTCGCCCACGTCCACCACCTCTACCTGGCGTGCCCCTCGCCGCGGCCCTGTTCCGCTCCCTCTTCCAGCTGGGCTACACGACCCTCTTTGGCGCCTACGCCACTTTTGTCTTTTTGCGCTCGGGCTCCCTACTTGCCGTCTTTGGGATCCATGTACTGTGCAACTGTATGGGTCTGCCACGGGTCTGGGGACGGGTCCAAGGGTGGGACCGGACTAGAGGGGCGGTGGATCTTGGGATGGGCTGGTCTGTTGCGTATTATGTGTTGCTGGTTGTCGGGGCTGTGGGCTGGTGGCGACAGCTTTGGGCTCTGACTGACAGTGGGAATGCTTTGGT
>MAVT02001168.1:0-15699 GCA_001702395.2 Diaporthe helianthi | reverse complement strand
AGCCTATAGGTAAAGTAATAATATTTGCAAGCTTTAAGTTTTTTAATTATTATTTAGAAAATACTTAAGCATTGCGAAGAAGTTTTAACTATTTTTATAAATAAAGATTTTCCTTTTGCAAGCATAAAGCTTCCTTTTATTAAATAGTACCCAAGCTTTCTAGCGTAAAGCTTACTTAAAAGGTTTCTCTTCGTAGTAGCATTATAGGTAATATAAAAAAAAGAATTAGAATTATAATAACGTATATATTCGTTAAATACAATTGCTAATAAAAGGTCTAAGGAAAAAGTACTACTAGGTGTAGTAAAAGTGCAAGACTAATTCTTGCCCCCTTTAGCCCTTGTTCCTCGAGCCTGCGGGGGCTACTACTTATAGTAGCTGGGAAGGAGCCAGGGCTACTGCTAACTAGTTATTACAAAAAAGTATTTAAAAAGAATTATTTATTTTAATATATACAACTACATTTAATATATTAATAGTAACTATATTAAACATTACATTTATGTAATAATACTAAGTTTTAAATATAATATATTGTTTTAGTTATTATTTAATGAATAATATATTAATTTGAAATTTTATTATAATTTAAGTTAAAACCTAAGGGAAAGTATTTAATAATGATAATTAATGTTATATTATAATTAAAACTTTCTAATTCAATAATAATTACTTTAAAAAAATTTACATATTATATTAAGATAGAGTAAGAATATATAAAGTTATTTATTAGAAGTTTAATTAGATTGTGATAAGTTTAGTAATATTAGTCGACTTTACATAATATAGTATCTACGTAGTTAAGCCTTATAATTTGTTTAAGGACACCTATAATATAGCTACTAACCTTTAGTATATTCCCTAGGCTGAGATTAAACAGGCCTCACGAGCTAGTCAACCTCTTACTTTAGATACTCTGTATGATAGACACTCAATTAAACGTAGGATGGCTTGGAGATGCTCTCAAATGGTGCATAAGGGGAGAACAGCATCGATTTACTAGGTATTTGATGCAGTCGAAACAGATGACAGGTGTCGAAATGAACCGGTAGGTGAATATCCATAGATCTCGAAAACTTTCAGAGCATCAATTCCTGGAACAGCTTGAGAGCTTCTATCGTGCCATCTCATTTTCAAATTCTGAGTAGGACGTTCTAGTTAATCATTTAATAAGTCAACATTTGAACTGGTGCGTGTATGCGATAAACATTTAAACCCTACCCTAAGTCTCTGTCCATCAAGGCAGCATCCACCTGACTGTTGGCATGTTACACAATATTCTGCTCTTGCTTCTTGCAAGGTTGCAATGCCAAATAGTATGAAAAGCTTGAAGGATGGTGTTATGACGCGACCAAAATGAAGGCATTCTCCCACCCATAAGGCGGTGGGCATACATACCTAGGTATTAAAGGACATCTGGAGGCTTGCATATTCCAAGGCTGGGTTTGGTGCCAAGTAGAACAAATTCACACAAGCAGGCATCGCCCGCCTGGAAATAGACAGTTCTGATGATGTGTATTATAGGAAAATTTTAAGATCTATTCCCAAAATACTGTTGAATTTGGCCATCATCAGCGCGAGACGGGGATGCACCGTGCGAGATATTGTGCAGACATGAGGAAGGTCAATACTCGGCCACAGGACATGGAAGTTCTACAGAAATCTGAAATAAATGGACCTCGTAGTCGGCGAAATACTGACGCCTGTGACGTGATGTTTTTTGGCGTGAAAATTTGGCTGTAGGAAACTATAAAGCGAGACGATGGCACGCGCATGTGTAGAGTCTGCTTGATCAAGATTGAAGCAATTTCAGCATCCAGTTCCTCGTCAGACCAACAGACCTTCTTAAAACCGAAAGCAAGTTCGAGACTTAATTCACTCAAGCCTGCTTCGCAACTATGGCTGAAGCACAGAAAGTGGTTGTCGTTGGCGGAGGTCCTGTGGGCGCTTTGGCTGCCTTGAATGCCGCAAGCACGGAGAGGCTGACGTACAGAGCTTTACGAACTCCGAGATGGTAACAAAGAATCCCCCCAATCTGCTCAGAGCCCCTGCAATAAAGCTAATTATCCCAACATCTCGTAGGTCCAAACTTTGGTGATCAATCGCTCCGACCAGACATGGCCGTCATCCCACTGGTCCTGGCCGAGCGTGGCATTAAAGCGCTTGCTGGAGCACAAGTTCCGGGCCTTCTCGATGAAATTCTCGATCAATGCTCGAGGCCTACTTACCATCGCATGATTCATACCAAGGGCCCAGGTCCTCATGGGGATCTCAAAGAGATCTGATGAAATACGGGCCCAACGGCGAGGTCAGAAGCCAATCCATCTATTCGACATCAGCAATGATGGGTCACATTAATATCCAGAGCTGACTCTTTGCCAACAGTGTCTCCACACCCTCCAGCATGAGAAGATATCCAAGCTCTGCCTCCTGGCGCTGAGCAAAGAGCCTACAGCCAAGCTGTTCTTCAATTACAAGTGTAAGTTGCGCCACTCCCTGCTCAAGTGTTTTGACATTCAATTTTGAATGTTCCTTTCACATGGTTCAAATCAGCGTATCCAAAATCTCGCAGTGGCATGATTCGACGTCGACAATCGAACAGTATCCTTTGAACACGTACTGTGGAAGGAGAAGTCCCGCCTGGCAGAGCAAGGACGGACGATGTTGCTGCGTGTCAAGAGGCAGCGCCGGTCAGCCGGCATTATCGTCAGAGCTGTCCCAATTCAAAGATGTCAGGTTGGACTTCCTCATCGGGGCAAACGGCACATTCTAATCAGTCCGGCAGAGCATAATGCGGCGTACAACCATCGACTTTTCACAGTCTTACGAAGATGCCCTCTGGTGTGACTTGATATTCCCGCCCACCAAGGATGGAGATTATCCCTTGAACTCCAAGAGTCTCCAAGACGGGCTTTTTGACACTGTATCTTTTGCAAACGCTGGGTCTTTGAGCGTTTACTACTACTGTATGAAGGGACCGTACGCCTTCGGGTTATCTACGGATTAAGAACAACACTACTTAAGTATATAGCTACCCCTTATTTATTATAATATTCGTTTAGTAGAGATAATTAATTACTTAAGTACTAACTACGGTTATTAATACCTCTAATTTAAGCTTAGAGTAGTAAATTAATATGGCTATATTTTTTCTTACTTAAATTTATTCGTATAACTATTATATAACGTTATAAATATAAGTACCTTATATTTCTTAGCGATTAATCGCCCCGCTATCAGCGTTATAAACCCTAGGTACTATCTATATTGAAACCACGAGAAAAAGATATTAGTATAGAAAGTGTAGGTCTAATATAACGGTATAGTAGCAACTAACGTTTAGGATCCCTGTGGAGGTATACCCTAGGGTAACCGCGCATCCACCTTATTTTAACCTTTCGTGGTGATCATTCGATTCGGCCGCACTACGCTAATCTTGAAATCAACTTTCAAATTGTCAAAAAGTACTTGTACTCATTCATGATGTTTCATTCTTCATGATGGGCTCTGCAAGCTCTATGTGAAATCCCAATCAGGATCCAGTGAAAGGGTCCAGCTTCAACGAGGGCGACGCGCTGGCATTTTCCCCACAAGAGTTCATCAACGCTGTCGCACGGCCCCGTGATCTCGTCTTGCCCCAACTCCAGCATTTCTATGCAACCAAGAAAAACTAATTATCTTCTACTGCCGCACTACCTCCATCGTACTTTGCATACGCGTAAGCGCTTTGTAGTTGATGGACCCGGGATCAGCCTTCACTCGTATCCATTTGCTCAGCAGACTTTGCCTTTGCAGCAGCTAGTCTCTCCGCCTTCCATGCGTCGATCTGCTGGCGCAGGTCGTCTGCAGGAACAACATCTTCTATCGTCATTGGCTGCCGAGTGAAGGGGTCTTTCTCGTCCGAGAGAAGATGTTGAATGATCGTAGACCTGTCGACGATGTTCTGGGATGGCAGAACGACAGGGTCCTTCATCAGGTCGCCAATGAGCGGATCTTCAAAGTCGGATGGGATTTCACCCAAGTCGAGGTCGGCCTGATCTAACTCCTCCTTCGCTCTGGCAATCCGAACGGTCAGTTCGTTCCAGGCGGACAGTTCCTCAGGGGCCTTGAGTGCCTTCTTGGTCATGATGTCAGAGGCTCTGTCGAAAGTCGCCGCTTTGTATGACCGGCCATCCGCCGCCACTGCCTCCACAAAGGCTTGAGCACTCCCAAGGTTCAGGAAGATGTCCACAAGATCTGGAAGAAGTGTTTTGGCATTGAAATGATACTTGTCTGGGTTTTCGACCTTCAGGTTTTGGCTCTTGGGGCTAACAAGCGTGTCGAGATTGTAGTCAAGCATGCCTGCGAGACGTGCCACAATCTCGGGCATGGTGAACGAGTCGCTCAAGGCATTGGTAAAGAGTTTCATCATCGCAATAGTCTCGTTGGCGAGCTGCATGTACGATGTTGCTTGGCCCTCAACACTGTGCAATTCCTCCTCCTTCTTCTGACGATCCTCTTGCGATAAGCCTTGGTTCTCCCTTAGCTCCTTCTGCAGTTCGTGGATTTTTGGAAACTTCGACAACGCCTCGTCCATCACGTACGTTGCGTCGTTGAGAAGAAGGTTGACAAATCGAACGAAGAATTGACGATCTGTGAGGCTCTGTCGTGCCAATTGGTCGCGGTAGAAGTCGTTGCTCCAGATGCACTTAATAATCTGGAATATCTCGTATCGAATGTTGAACTTGTCGTAGAACTGGGTGTGAGCTCCAGTGGACTCGGCCTCGATGTAGAACTTCATAACTGCGTGGAGTAGGAATTCATTGGCAAACTTGGAGTTCGTCAGAGTATCGCCGAGGACACCCTTCTTAGAGTGATACATCGGCCAAGTTCCTGAGTAGAGGAGAGTGACCAGTGTGGACTTGAGGTAGGGATTCCGGACATATTCTGATGACTCGAGGAATGCCACGCAGAGAGCAATCATCTCATCACCGACAGCAGACAAGATGATACCTGGGAGGTACCGGAAGACAAACTTAAAGTTGTCAACAACGTCTTGGAGGGCGTACTCGGGTAAGCACTTGAAGGCCTCTGGCTGTTGCTTCGGCAGCGGCAGCTTGAGTTGCCCGTCTGGTTTGTAATCCGTTTGGCTTGCGACACGAAGCAGCCATACTGCCACATATCTCATGAAGTGAAGGGACCTAGCCTGCATCTTCTCATCCAGCAGGACACCTTCTATGGCAAACTTGAGAGACATGGACCTCTCCAGAAGCTCAGTGTGGCGGCGCAAGCTGGTCTCAAAGAGGGCCAGTTGTGTAGGCGAGTTCACGAATTTGACGCGTTCGGCCTCCATGAGCTTGAGATTCTTCTCGAAATACTTGATGTCCTTGTCAAGGGTTTTCAGTTTCGTGTTTGCAGCCTCACTGCCGTAGTGGTGCGCGGCCAAGGTTAAAAAGAAAACTTCAGATATAAAGTTCGATTCACCACCAAGCTTCTCCGAGTAGAATTCGTCTGACTGAGACTGGTCGGCATTTAGCTTCGTTTCCTCTTTGATGTCGATACGTGGATTCCGCTTGAAGTAGCCGACGTCAATCCTGTCAACCTTGGAAAAGGTGGTGTCCATGAACGGCTCGCACAGGTGGTCCAGGACCACAGTCACGTTCATCATGAACCCGTCCGAGGCTACCTCCTTAGGATTGACTTGAATCGCCCGTCTCTTGTGATTAGTGTTCATGATGTAGGCGAACCAGTCCAGTAGCTTATGTCGCGTGCCTAGACTGGCGCGCACGAAAGCATTGACAACATCCTTGAGGTCATATTGGTGTGCGTTGAGAGTGACTTGCAGGGCGCTCTGCGAGTTCTTGATGGCGCCCCGATCTAGCGTTCGAGGACCGGCGAAGTATGCCTTGGTGACCTCGGTCTGGAGAGGTGATATACGGAAGAAGGGTCCGAGCATTGTGTGCTTCTCGATCCCGGGAGCAGACTGCGCCATGAGGAAAGTAGGATGCTTGGCTAAGGCATCCAGTAATGGAGGGAATTTCGAGTACAGTTTGAGGGCCTGGATTCAAGTCAGAAATTTTGGTTCGTGGTGGAGTCTTAGACCTTTTGTGGAGTAAGAGTGGCCTACATTCATGTGTGGCCTGTAGTCGTCATTCATAGACATCGTTGACAGCTGAGTGCTGATGTCAACCATCGCCTTGACAAACAGGTCCACTATTGAGTCGTCCTCCGGAAAGCGAGCTACAGCCTCTTGTATAAATTCGAGGCAGATACCGCTCTCATGTTCAATGTCTCGCAAAAGATATGGCACGAGTGTGTCATGTTTGGGGTTCGGCTCGCGGCTAGTAAGGATTAGTCCTGAACTCTTCGTCACCCTCAGTGAAGCATACCTGAACAGATCTGGCAGAGTAATGGCAAAGATGGCGTAACTCATACACAGTCGCTTGACCTCCTGTACAACGGCGTCTTTCTCGGGCGTCGGGGAGCGCAGACTCTTCCTCGTCTGGACTACCCGCTTCCAGCATGCCAGCATATAATCCATCAACGGCTTCTCTTGGGGGTAGCTGCTCGCAGCTTCCAGGATTGCTTGCTCGACATTCTCGGATGATAGCCGCAGCGTACCACTGGGACTCTGCTCCTGCAACTCAGAAGCTAAGCCAGGCAAGAATGTCAGTCTGCGGCCGTGCAAGTCGGCTTGCCGGCTCTCATCGAGTGTGACTCGGAAGATCTGGCTGATTATCTTGTCGGACCAATCCTCGACGGACTCGGGAGCATGTCGCTTGGCGGGCGGTATGGAGGGTGCTGAAGTCCGATTAACGTCTGAATCTAGAGAGGGGCGCTTCGTCCTGAGATTTGTACCTGGAGAGGGCGACGATGCCCCTTTTGACCCGACACCAAGCTGTGTGAAGGGGTTTGCTGCTGCTGGTGATTGGTTTCCCGATGCGGCTGTGATGTTGATCTTGTTCCGCTTGACACCCGGCTCCTCTTCGGCCTCGGCGGACGAGCTCGGTCCAGGTGGTTTGGGGGATGCAGCGGACTGCGATGCTTGGCTGCTGTCTTCATTGCTCGCTGGAGGGGCGTTCGTTGACCCAAGCTTCTCCAGACGCCGTCGGCGAATCTATCTCGACGCATGGTCTGTGAGCATCCAGTACGGCCATTCGCCATTATCCCCACCTCGGCTGACGAGGCTGATGGATCGATCGGGTTACTCGTACCTGTTCCATCTTCTCCTTATCTGGAGCGTCAGGCATGCTCGGGGGCTGCTCGTTAGGATCCATAGTTATAGACCTGTGTGGCGACAGCAGTGAGCAGAAAGACGGCTGTCGGGCGAGTGGTCGTTGTCGGTGTTGGCCCCCTCGGTCCTGAATCAGAGAGGCAGGCGGTGGGATGTGTGTACTCCGTACGTGCCTGGGGTGAATGCTTGTGCTTGCCGAGCTCTGGGCGATGACGGAAGACCCTAAGGGTCCTCTGGGTGGGGACTTATGTAAGCCTCCTCGGTAAATGATAGAATGGTGTAGAAGTTAGGGATGTCTAGCCCCCCACCCTCTATGCAAGAAATCTACAATTTCATAAGTATCTAGTAAAAGAAATAGAGTTTCAAACTAATCCTAGTTAACAAGTCACGTAGGTACTTAACTCTAACCCTAAGCTAGGTTAAAGTAAGTATATTTTAATTCTAGTAAGTATTTTATATTAAAAGTTATTTATAACTTTATATCTTTTCTTTTAAATATAAAATACTTATTAGACTTAGAAACACATAGAACCTTTTAGACCTACCTAACCTAGGAGAGTTGAAAAAATCCGTAATTTGAAGTTTTAAAAAACACCCCTAGTAAAAGTCAGAAACGCTATGTCGAGAGATTACAGTGGAAAAGGCACTTAGTAGGCACACGTCATTCACGTCCCTCATAACAGGTCGGCACATTCATTACAACATGTAATTCGCTCTTCCAAAGGCAGATGGCCTTGGCCCACCCGAAGAAGCAATCAGACTGCGGGAAAAGCAAACGCCGGACGCGCTCAATCGACGGTGACACAGACAGCTAGAACATTGCTCGATACGCCCAGGCGCCGTGTAGGACTTAGACCCCCCCTGGCCCAGTTTCTACTTGATCTTGCCCATGATCGTTTCTGGGCCCCTGTCGACGACGATGGACGCCGCCCTGCTTTTAACAGCGTTCAGCATGCTCCTCTCGAAGTCGTCCCTAGACCTCAGCACCGCCTCCACCCACCCGAGCTGAAGGTCCCAGTGAGACCGCTTAAAGTTCTCAAATACGTCGGGTATCGCCTCCTTCGGCTGTGTCAGCAGCTCGAGGAAGTTCTCTGTTACTCGCCATGTCTCCTTGATCACCTCGCCGACGTCCGGCCTCTCCAGTTGGTCGAAGAAATCAAAGGCCGCTGACAGGTCGTCAAACAACTTGTCGCTAAACATATCCGACCTTTTGAACTTCGCCCCTTTGTTCCTAACCGACGACAGGTACCTGATGAGTAGCTCGTCTGCAAAGATCTCGATGAAAATGTCCACTATGCTGTGGTGGAGCACCATCTTGTAGTCCTCAACGTAATCTTGGAAGGTAAAAATGATCTGCTTCATCGCTTGGCCGGTATACCATTTTGGTGTAAAGAAGTCTGACATGACGGACCTGAAGTCCACGGCAAAGATTAGACGGGCGAATTTGGTGATGCACCATGTGCTGAAATCCACATAGCCGTCTCGAAGGGCCGCGACCTCGTTCTCGGCACGTTCCATGTATTGTGGTGTGACCAGCGGCTCAAACTTCTGCTTGAAACTGGTCAGGTATCCGAAGCGATTCTCCTCCTCGTTGTCGTCGATGCAGGCGATCTGGTCGTTGGCGGTCGCCACGAGCCAGTCGTGAAGGGTCTGGAATCCATCGAGCTCTGGTTCTTTTCCTGATTCAAATCTGGCTGCCTCCGCTTCCAGCATCTTCTGCCATGATTCTTGCCTCTGTCGCAGTCTTAGGAACATGGCATCCACCACGCCCTCGACCACATCTGCTCGCTGAGAGCCTGCGGCACCATCAAGTTGTTCTCTGAGCATCCTCCACATGTCCACAAGGTTCTTCGTACGAAAGTACCCATATTCGTCCGCGTCCAAGTTTGCTCCCTCCACATTGCGGTTATTGAAATCCTTCTGTTCTTGTTTGAAGATGCGGTCCACCCACTCGTCTAAGAACTTTATAATCACAGATCGGAAATCACGGACCAAGTCTGCCTCCCTGTTATCGATGACGTGAGGTACTAACTGGTCTTCCTTGAAGCCCAATTTCTTCATCCTCTTGTAGTATTTTTCGGGCCAATTAATAACCTCGAGTGTGTTGGCAGAACTGCTCTCGGGGTCGTCGACGATGCCAATCAAGAAGTCGTGCATCAAACTGTGGTAGATGTCTGCGTACGCCTTGAATATTTTCCACTTCTTGGGCATCAGGGGAACCATTCCTATGCGGACGGCGTTGAGATCGTTGAAGTACCACTTCATGATCTTGTCTAGTTTTTCTGGGTCGTTGAGGAACTCCTCCCGGCTCTCTGTGAACTGCGCATCCGCATAGGTTCGTACTGCCTTCATGAACCTATCCTTATAGCCTCGCACGGTCTTGGCTCCGTCGGTGATGCTTTGAAACCGAGTTGCCATTTCTTTGTGGTCCTTGAGCGCCTCTTGAAGGGCCAGTACTCTCTGATCGCTCTTCTCCTCTGCCTCCATGATGACGGCGAACCGCACGATCAGTCCGTTGTTTTCGGCAGTAACGAGGTTGATCAGACTCTGCGCAATCAGGTCAATGTGTTCGTCAAACCACTCGATCGCGCCATCCAACCGCTCAAAGTAATCCTCCAGCGTCGACTGCAGATCCTGTTCTCCGCTCCGTTGTATTTGCTCGATCGCATCGTCTCGTATGTTACGCAGTTGCGTCAGCTCGTAGTGTATTGGGAGGAGGTTCGGCATGTTCTCCTGGTCCGCCTCGTCGGCACGGAGCATGTTCTCGACGCCCGCCAGCCTGTCGTTGAACGTCTCGAGGTTCTTCCGCATCGCCTCCACCGCGCCAAAGTTCCGGTGCGCTTGCGACACCAGGTTGATGGTCGCGAAGTCCTTGATCATGTTCTGCGACTCCGAGCACAGCTTGTCGATCTTCATCATCTCTTCCTTGATCTGCTGGACCGCCTTCTGCCCCTCGGTCAGGCCGGTCATGCCCGACTGTGTTGTCTCGAGCTGATCGCGGAGGCCGCTCCGTAGTTGACCGTCGACGGCGCCCTTCTTGCGGGTGAATTCCTGCTTCATCGCCGTGATCTTGTCGAGGTCGTCCGGGATCCGAAGAAGCTCGGAGAGCTTGACTTGAGGGGCGTCCATTGCCATTTTTGGTTTCTGGGTTGTTGAAGGCCGAGCTGGCAGGTAGGCGGTTTACAGCTCACACCATCGCTCGGAGGAAGAGCGTGGACAGGTCGGACGCCCGTTTGAAGCTGGATCGCATAGACTCGAGTTGTCAGTTGTCTCGTGGCTGAGTTGACGTCGGCCGGTGCCCCTGTCCTGGACCCGCCCCCACAGCCCGGGCCGCAGTGCATCATGCAAATGAAGGGGTCCAAGCCCCGCTAATGCAGTAGTCCTGGGTACAACTTGTAAGCTGGCCCGGCGACTAGAAGCTGCAAACACTTTAGCCTATTTCAACAACTGGCGAAATACAAAGTTTACCAAGACGGGAAAAGGCTTCGATTGGATCTATGGAGTCCAGTATGTTCAGACTGATGTGTCAAAAAACTAAAAACCATTGATTATCTCCTCATCCTCATAGCCTTGGCCGTCCTTTCTACTGCCCCCCTTTATTCATGATATGTGGCCAAGTCCACGGTTGCTGTGATCCTACTCTTTTCAATGTTGTGCATCTTTTGTGAAATCAAGCCAATCCAATGTCCTCATGGCTGCCAACATAAAAAGGGGAAACAACAAAGAAACAACGTAGAAATGAATGAATGACGAGGGAAAATAAAAAAGAAAAAGACATGTTCCAGGACTGCGGGTACGCTTTTACTCCTTCCTCGAGGTGAGCTCCTCAGCTCAAAGGAAGAGATCTGACGGAAGTAACAAGCTGATATCACCCAAGAACGGCTCTGCGGCCGGGATGTGAGACTCGACAGGGAGCATTTTTGAGAACCTTGACATCCAGTCCCAACGAGGAGCGAGTATCATTTTCCTCTCGCTATAAGGAATTTCGTTTTTGGGAAAGTAATCGTAGGGTCGGAAAGGGACGTTGATGCGTGGAAAAGGCCAAACTCCGCGATACGAGCTGCCTCTCCGTCTTGCAAAGCCCGGTAGAGGACGAGGCCGAAAGCCCTTCCAGTTCTTAAACTCCACGTCTGGCGGCCAGTCGACCCTCTCGGACTCGGGAGCGTCAGCTGGAATCTCGTTGAAGCAAGTTTCCATTGCCAGAACTTGTGACAGCCCAGCCGTCATCCTGTTACCCTCAAACAGTTGAATCTGCAGTGGCGGCGGAGGCGCCGTCTGCACGAACTCGTCAATTAGTGCTTCACCGAAGAATAAACAGTTGGCGTTGATGAGTTGAGATCGATGACTTACCAAGGTCTCCTCATCCTGTTGACTGCGCGCCTCTCTCTCGTTCTGCTGAATCTTCTTACGAATTCGCTTAGCTTCCGCAGCTTTCCTCTCGGCCAACAGAGCGGCGTACTCACCGACGGTCTCCGGGAGGAAGGGAGACTTGTCTAGGCCGAGATGGTGTGCTTTCTCCTGCATGCGGGCAAAGTTGAGCCTCAGGCGCTCTTCTTCACTGAACCAGATGCGAGATTGACTCCAGCCGCCGGGAGTGTGGTCGTAGTCGGGGGGAATGACACTAGGGCTCAGTTGTGCAATGGTGCCATGAGCAGGGGTCTTGTGAGGCTCGAATCCTGGAGGCGGACGGATGACCCTTGGGGTATCAAGGACATGAAGAGAATCAGCCTTGAGGGTAGCTGCTGAACTTTGCTTTCTTGACCGACTTGGGGCCTTGAGGCCCTTGTCATTTATAGTGATCTCTGAGCTGCCGCAGACACTGGTGCATTCATGCTCATATGTGCAGTCCAAAAGACTGGGCTCGATGGTGTGATGGGTGTCATTGGTAGATGAGGAGTAGCCACGAGCGTGACGAGTGTTGTCAGAGCCAATGCTTGTCTCGGTCGTATCAGATTGCCGGCGTGGGCGGCCACACCGCAGAGGATGGCCCGCAGATGACATTTGCTTTAGCATGGCGCGCGGAGCGGCCGGTGGCGTGCGCAGGAACATGTGGTCAGGCAGTTCGACAACGTAGATTCGAGGGTTGAAGATTGACGGGTCAATATGGTAGTTGCGGATGCCACCGGAGCTGAGTAAATTTGGTGTATTGTTTGGGTTGTTGCTCTGTGGTTGCTGCGACCTCTCGCGTCGGCGACCGAGGAGTTGCAGAAGAGGCGATTCATGCTGGTCAACGGACGATCGATCCTCTTCAGATGGTATGGATCGAACTGGGGTTTGATTGGTCCTATCTGCGATCGAGGTCTGGAATCGGAGAGGAATTCCGTTTGCGGTAGACGAGCTCTGTCCATCCCAACGAGAAGTCAGGTTGGCCAGTCCATCACCAAGCGACGTGTTGGTCGAGGTCCATTTGACCTGCTGTCCGACTTCAGGCCATGGCGGGGCAATGAAGCCAGAGGCAGTGATGACTTGGCGGACCTTTTCTCGAGTCTCCCTCATTCGATATTTCTGCTCTTCGAGGCTCGGGCCATCCTTGAAAGCGCTCAGAGTGGGCCATTCCACGTTAAGGGATGCAGGTGGTTGCCTCCATGTTTCGTGGTTGAGTCCTCCCATTTTGAAGTCTTCTTCGGCCCAGATGATCCTGAAGTCTGCTGCGAGGTACGATACAGTTCGGCGACGGAGTATTGGCCTCGACGTGGCCCCCAATCAACAGATGTCTGCCTGGGGTTGGAAGGAGTTCTCCTATTTGAAGGGAGGAAGGTGCCCAGACAAGGCAGGTACGATCAGTGCTCAGGCTGCCGTGCAAGGTTTACGTGTAGACTGGGCGGAAAAGGAAAGGGGATCGCCTTGACTCAAAGTGAAGGAATACTGTGGCCGATAGGTCAACTCTTTGCAGGTGTGTTATGGTTCAAGATTCGGTGAGATTTTGTGGGTGGGTAAAAAGTGAGAAGGCAGGCGGCATTGCAACTTCGTTGGAAATACTCCATTCAAGCTTCAGTACGAGCACTCAGTATGGGACGAAAGTCACATGGCCCCGGCCACTACCTACCTAGGTAGGTAATTCTAAAATTGTTTCGCCTTGCCACTCTGCAATACAAATCAAATGCTTTGGGGTGGCAACTGAGCAAGCCCAGGAATATTTACTTTCTGGTGGATTTGATGCTTTAAGCATTTGGGACTGTGCAATCTGCGTGCTACCCCAAGTGCTTGCAAGCCAGGCTACAAATGTTCCAAGTTGCCAACCTGTGTTCATTGCCCTCTTCCCAAATGCCTAGGTAACCTAAGCGTCTTTGGCCCAGCACCCTGAGGTAATATATCCACGAAGAAAGCCCCATTGTGTGCCTTGCTCGAAAGAGGTCTCGATATCCTAGAGCAGTCCCAAGCACTTGGACACATTTCGAGGGGGAACGCAGCAGGCCTGCATGTGGCATTCTTCTCATTGTTTCAAGTTTCTTCAAGCAACAACTCAACTACGAGATCTTCACAATCAGCTTTCCTGTGCTCTTCCTCCCTTCGAGATCCTCATGAGCCTTGGGAACTTCTTCCATCTTGTACTCCTTGCCAATGTCCAGCTTGACCACACCCTTCGCAACCAGGTCCAGCAACTCTGCCGACCGTTGATCCCAGTCCTCCCTCTCCGCCACGTAGACATCCAACCTCGGCCTCAGCAGCTTGACGTTCTTCTTCCCGAGCACCAGAGGACGGAAACCCTCAATAGCGCCCGATGAGTTTCCAAAGGTGACCATTGTGCCCTTCCTCCTACAACACTCGAGATCATCATCAAACGTGGCCTTGCCGATCCCGCTGTACACGGCATGGCAGCCCTTGCCGTCCGTCAGCTTCATCACCTCATCCAGGACCTTCTGGTTGGAGTAGTTGATGACGTGGTCAGCGCCATGCCTCTTTGCGATCTCGATCTTCTCGGGCGTGGACGCTGTGCCAATGACGGTGGCGCCGAGGTGCTTCGCCATCTGGACGATGAGACCGCCGGTGCCGCCAGCCGCGGCGTGGACCAGGACGACATCACCGGGCTTGACCTCGTGAGCGTCGCGCACCAGCGTCCACGCCGTCAGGCCCTGCAGGATGAGCGCCGCGCCGTCCCTGTTAGACACCCCGTCGGGTAGCTTCATGAGATTCGAGGCAGCCGGGGCGGCGTATTCGGCCATGACATTCTGAGCGTACATTGCGACCCTGTCGCCGACCTTGAGGTTGTAGGACGAGGGGACATCAGGGCCGAGCTCCTCTATGACGCCGGCTCCCTCACGGCCGGTGACGGCTGGGAACTCGGTCGGGTACAAGCCAGTTCTGAAGTAAATGTCAATGAAATTGACCCCTGCGACACAGCGTTAGTGTCTAGATTGTGCAATCATGATCAAATGTTGGGCACCCATCACCGTTTGTGGGTTGCTGGGGCTGAGTTGTCGCTAACCTGCATAGTCAATCTTAACGAGGGCATCGCTGGGTCCAATCTTCGGCTTAGAAATCTCGCCAATGTGGAGTACGGAGGAGTCTCCGGTCTTTTCATAGATGACGGCACGCATGGCGAGGCGTGTTGACGTGTGGAACGAAGTTGCACTGTTCGGTTTGAGGCTTCTCAAAATGGCCTGCAATCTAGGGCCCGATCTTAGCATAGGGAGTGAGTATACTGTCGCCACGGATGCGGTCTTCTCCAATGATGAAGCAAAGCTACCAAGCTAGACGAGAAGTGAGGTTTATATGCTGAAGACTGCTCTGCTGCTAGTCTACATCGAATCGCCTGGGGCACATGCTCCACCAGCCCCGCACCCCACAGAACCTCCATTTGTCATCCGGTCTGTAAGTAGTTTAGAACGTTGTTCCGGCAGTCTCAGAACAATTGGAGTGGTTCATCAGCATACTCAGTCCAATTAATACTTTGAAGTTGGCTTCGGCGCCGCACTCGCAACACTTGAGCCTCATGGTCCAGAATTGTACCTGGCTGGCAGGGGCTCTCGCAATAGCTAGTTGCTTTCCTCAACTTTACGGACAGTCATCAGAGCTTCGTGTGCTTTCGGGCATCTTGATTGTACAAGGACGTCTAAGTCTTTCCAGCTTGTACTTGAGCTGCCTGAGGCCCTTTAGCTATCCAGCCGGCCCATGTGCAGTCAGTCGCCTGCGTTCTAAATTAACTCGGTTTGCGCTGCCTTATTAGGGTGGTGGTTAAGATAAGTGTAGCTGCTGGAACTGCTTAAGGTGCAGTTGATTTTGTTTTTAGAGGAATGCTGGCTGATACGAGTAGCATGAATGCACATGATATTACCTAGGGTACTAAGGGAAGGAAGCCTCTTTAATAATAATATGATGAAATAGATTTGTTAATTAATTACTACATTTAATTATTTCTTAGATAAACGAACTAAACATGCTTTTATAGTACTATAATAAGAATATCTAGAGCACTTAAGTACTTGTGTTCAGTGGTGTTGTTCTTAATCCGTAGACGACCCGAAGGCGTACGGTCCCTTCATACA
>MAVT02001167.1:0-15430 GCA_001702395.2 Diaporthe helianthi | reverse complement strand
AACCAGGGCCGCACAATTGCTGAACAGGAGCAGGCCGAGACGGAACCAAAGGCAGATGCCATCAGGGGCACCGCAGCGTTGGTGCGTCGGTTCTCTACGACCCGCGAGAAGATGGAAATCGAAGAGTTGAAGCGGCTTCGCGCCGAGAAGGAGGCCGAGCGGCTCGAGGTAGTCAGTGAGGACGGCCATCCGCAGTTTGAATGGGACGGTCTGCGAAGGCGTAGAACAAGTAAGCCAATTTTGTCTCATCCTGCCAGTCTCCTGCTCCTTCGTCGAGGTGGGAGAGTCGAAGGAAGGAGGGGGGGGGGCTGGGGCGGGGTGTCGCTGCGAGGAACCTCTGCAAGGCATTGTCAACCTGGCATTGCGGTTTCTCCTCGCTCGTGTCTACTGGAGATATAGCTTCCGATCACCTGACTAACAGATGTGCAGCGCTTGGAAGTCAGTATAGCAGGCGTACAACCACGCCACATAACAGGTTCCCGATGACGACAAATAATGAGGCTTCGCATCCGCCGCTGGGCATGTCTCATTTCCCAACCGAGGAGGAACTCGCTGAGCAAGACAGACCGTTTAGTGCGGGTCTCTCTAGCTTCATGGGCACCATCCGGTCGCGGGCGACGAGTGTGTTGCCTGGACATCCAGACTTCAGACAGTCGTCTGTGGGAAGCGACGCTTCTAATGCCCTCAACATATCTTCAAATAAGATGCAAAGCCCAATGCACCCTGTGCAACTTACCGAGATTTCTGTAGCACACGGCAGCACTTACGGGGTACCTGCTGGCGTGAAGACCGAGTACGACCCGGGCTCACACGGCTCATCCGATAGCATCGGCGGCCATGAGAGGCACATTCATTTCGGCGGCGAGACCCGGCACACGCCCGATACCGCAAGTCTTGCTCCTCCCACGCCTCCGCCACACGCTCAACCGCACTCGGCTAGACGTCAGTTCTCGTTCCAGAACGTCTTTAAGCGACACCGAGACCATGGAACCGATGGCACGGAGGACAGGCCGGCAAGCTCCAAATCCACGAGCAGGCCCATTTCCAGCAGAGGTTACAGCACCCCGCACGCAAAGGCCGCGACTGGTAAGCCTTCTAATATTGCACTCGGCGTGCAACCCCCTGTCCCTAGACCGCGAAGCTGAACATACGATACAGAAGAGGAACGTTTAGGTCTCGTAAAGGGCGACAGTAATGACCAAGGGCCTGGGTACTCGTCGGCGGCGGCGCTGCCCTTGTACGACGACGAGGACTTGGAGGGGCCTGACGATTACATGTATGACGACGCCGCGTTGTACAGTGATGATAAGATGACTCGCTATGGTCGCGGTATCACGGACAGCCCGCCGAGGGGCCGAGCCGGAAGCGACAGCTCAAACGAGAAGGGCAACGAGCCTCAGAGAGGCCGGTGGCAGAAGGCCCGACGAGACAGCAGGGACCAAACGCCGCCAACGCCGCCACCCAAGCCCCCAGCGCACGGGAGTGGGAGTGGGAGTGGGAGTGGGAGCGGGAGCGGGCGCGGCAGCGGGACACGGACACCGAGAGGCGGTGCCTATATATGATCGGATTCCCCGCGGCCGAACACTGCTAAGCCGATCCTTTCACAATACGGCTCATTGCGACGACTCTTGAGGCGTCTGGCATATTTTCGCTAGTGTCAGGTCTGCTGGTTGCATTGCCGGAAACGCATGGGCACTTGTTGCGCCCATTTGGGATTGATATGTTAGCATTGGGTATTATATGGTCCTTGGAACACATATAGCATTGGGTGGGATAGGAGTGTGGTGTTAGCAATGCTTAGGTTGCCGGCTGGGTAAATACATACAGCATCGCCAGAGGGCAGAACCCATCACAGGTCTCTGGTGTATATTAGACGGGATGGGCATCTTATCTGGACTAACAGCAGCCCATAATGTAGTAAACGCTCAAATGACACACGACCATCAAATTTTGCACTGTCGGACTGCTTGGCTTGCTTGGCTTGCACATGTGCTTGAACGAATGAATATCCTGGTAAAATTCTGGGTCCCTCAATTTTCACGACAGATGGGTTCACGACTCTTACAATGATCCCTTGCTTCTGGCTTTGACCCAGTTTAAGTACATGTCTGCAGTGCCTATGGAGTAGCATGTGAGATGTGTCAACTGGTGGTAGTTCTGGGAATTGTCCAGGCAGTGCTCCTAGCCATTGATCCAACTACCTCCAGATGTCGCTCATCACATTGATTCTGTGCTGCTGAGCTGTTATATAGAACACAGCTGACATGTATATGGAAAGATCAGGAAGCTTGAGTAATGACAGGGATATTTATATATATATATTCTTCGCTAGACCATTCTGGTCATGTCCTGGACCTTAAGTAACCCTGGGCAAGACCTCAATTAGTAGTGCGTTGTCTGAAAGACAGACATGTTTAAGAGAGAAAACAGGGCCTTGAAGGGACAAATGCAAGACGTAGAAAGTGAGACGCAGCACGGACAAACTCCAACCTCGCCCTGCTTGCTTTTTAAGCTTTTTAGCATCCAAATTGACCTCAAAACTCAAAACCATCTCCACAGACAGCGTCCGTCTCACCCGAGGCAGTTCAAATGTTAGTTGCCCACCTACTTGAGCATCTATAGATGCTCCACAATCACCTGGACCGACTCCCCCGTGCGCCTCTGCTCTTTCCGCGCTTGAAGTGGTCTGTGGGGCCGCAGTAGTTTCCTCGGTTGTCAATATGTCCATTCGCCATCGAGGTGCCGACAACTGCCCTGGAGCTCTTCTCTGTCGCGTCGGCAGCCCTGGTCGAGGCCTTTGCGCTCTTCCCGGCCGCCTTGGCAGCCTTCATACTTGCTGCCGCGGCCTCCTGGCTCGCGTTGGCAGAAACCGAGGCCGGTAGCAGGGCGAGAACTGTGGCCTAGGAGTTTGTGTGAGGACCAATCAACATACTTATGTAGAGGGGGGTCACGGAATTCACGGAATTCACGGAATTCACGGAATTCACGAAATTCACGGAATTGGAATTAACTGGAGAGACATCTGGAGTGTCACCAATTCCTTGCCCGTGTGTCGCAGTGTCGAGCTACCTACTCAGTACATAGAGGTACATGTATGATGTGTACATGTAGAATTGCCCAAAAACGAACGTGCAGGACATTCAATGTTTTTTAACTTGACTCACCATAGTGGCGACGCTCGCCCACAGTGTCTTCTTCTTGAACCATGGCTTGTCACTATTACCATCCTCGTCTGCTGCTGCAAGTGTCAAGCCGGAATGGACTGGATCAGGCAGCGTAGAGGAGCGATGACGGTGGTCGCGGTCGCGGTCGCGGTGTCTGCTGCCTCTGTCCCGTGAGCGCACCCGGATTTGTTTGCTGCTGCTGCTGCTGCTGCTGCTGTTTAATCCATCATCGAGGTCGTCGGATATCTCGGATGCAGAGGTGCGCCTCCGTCGCCGTTGATGTCTCTGGCGATGGTCCTTGTCGGCGTCAGGTGACCGGGACCCAGAGCTGGGCGTCGCAGACATTGAAGGCGATGCCGAGTGGTATCTGCGCCGCCGTTCGGCTTCCTTGACAGACATGCTGCTTGATTATTTGTGACACCGGACCGCCAGATCGTGGGCGTCTATTACGGAACAGGTGTAGGTAAAGATGTTCTCATCAGACAACCAAAAAAAAAACACAAAAACAAATCCAGAATAATTATGCCGCAACCATATCGTATAGTTCTGTCCGGGGTATCTAGCCTTGAAAAACAACCGAAATGAGGAAAAGAGTAGGTCGGTAGTGCCCTGAAAGCTATGTCTCCCTTCTATTTATGTGCCCACCAGTTGGGTCAGGTGTGACCTTGAAGACGTCGCCGCTAGCCCTTCTCGTGCTCTGACTGATGGCCACGCTGATAGCAAGGTCAGTCCTGGATACCCCAGACAGTCAGTAGGGTTAGCTCTGAGCTATTAAGCAAAAAGTAAAGGTACTGTCATCACATTTTCGTCGTCACCAAGACACACGAGGTTAGGCGCATCAGTTAAGGTTGGCACTTGCACCCAATAGTGTGGATGGAGCGTCACTCAGTCGCTGCCAACGGGTGCGGATGGTGCCTTGAGAACGCCTTATCTTTGTAGAATCATGACGAATGTTGTCATCCCCCACTTGATACCACGTGGGATGGCGTGAATCTTGTGGTGGACGGCCGGTCCATGCATGTGTGCTTCCACACCAGATCGTGCATATGGTTGAGGGACTTTCCTACGCATATTTCCTGGGAACTTCTTGGCTTCCGTCCCGTTGTGTCCAACACACGTACAGCCAATTAAATGGGACAGAAGGCGATTCCTCGGGCCCCTTCTCGTCGCTTCAATGAAACAATGGGATCCCAGGTCTGGGAAGCAATGCAGCTCTGACTGAACCAAAATTCTAGACATGTGTGAGGCAGTCATTCTGGTGCAAACAGGCAACCTTGAGGATGCAGAACCCAAGAGACCTCATGTGAGGATATGCTCAAGTGTACACAAAGAAGTTTGTTTAAATGCAACCCTGAAATATCTCCCTAGGTCACCCACTCTTGCAATGACACTTACAGCCTGACTTCGCAGCATACATGCACCTGCATCCCCAGGTGACCTCTGTAATGAAGTTTACATTGCTACCGTCTCTGAGCGTTTACCACTGTATGAAGGGACCGTACGCCTTCGGGCCGTCTACGGATTAAGAACAACACCACTTACTCGTGTTATATTTTACGCTTAGTATATAAGTTATTATAATATTATTTACTACCTATACTATAGGTTATATCCTTATAGTATATCAAGTATTCTAAATGAAATTACTCTAGCCTTCTTTAAGGCACACTTTGAATATTTACACCTCAAAGTTAGTCACCTAGGCAATGGTGCTTAGAGGTCCACTCTATAGGTGGTAATAGTTTATAAAGGAGACTGTAGGGCTTTGCTTAACGCATGACAAAATCTGTTCAAAGACCACCTGCAAATGGGCAGCCACAAGTCAGCACAGCCACTATTAACCAAGATTGTGTTGCCTTACACACTTAAGTAGCCACTAATAGAAACAACTGTCTTGTTTTTCTTTTAGCCTTGCAAGACGTATATGTTTCCTAGTGAACCTCCTGTACATAGTTAGGTACATCTCAGACATATTTACAGGTGACCACCAACTTGACGCTAATTCGCATCGGAAGATCTTGTTCCGTTTCATGCCTGAGACGTGCCTAGTCTGCTTGGAAAAACCTTTGGTACATTGATCCAATTGCGAAAAGCACCCTATGTTTCTTCGTTAAGTAGAGCAGAGGCTCAGCAGAGCAACCCGCCACTCTCAAGTAAGTAGTCTACCCTTGGGTATAGGAACGAATTTTATTTTTCTCGATGGCGCCAACTAGCAGCAATCTTAACTACCTAGGTAGGTAGGTAGGTAGTAAGTAGGTACTTGGTTTAGAATACGAGGCTGGACGCCCAAGGCTAACCAAGCCGCCAGGGTAAATATTACCACGCACGTGCGGCAACCACAGCATGTACCCGCGTGTCTGAATGTTTGCAACATTGAAAGATCGAGGTCAGCGCACCTTCACAGTTAGGAGAAATCAACAGCATTGCCAGATGTTCCACAACTTTGACAGTGTGCGAGTCACCTGGTGTCGCCAAGTACATCTAGATAAAAATAACAAGTGTATCATTGATAAGGACTTGATCGTTCCTACTGTATACCTAGGTACCCTAAAGTGTACTGGCAGTTCTCGATTCGCAGAACAACCCTTGGGAAGCTTGAAGGAAGCCATGACCGGCTGCGCACTAAACACTTTTAGTGACGATAAGCACTTTACTGATGACAATGTTGATCCTGCTTCTGACGTATCAGCACGACCTGGGTGGGCATGACAGTTTTAAACGTGCCATTCTAGGACGAGCCCATGACCAGTCCAACCGCCGTAGCATGCCGAGTGAAGATGAGGCTCCCAGGCCAATGAAGCTCGGTCAGGATCGCCCTCGCCCGGCGCATCTGTGCTCGGGGACGGGAAGCAAACTGGTGCATCTAGCTCAAGAGCGGTTTCTATTTCTCCCACAAACCCATCATCTGGATAGTTGCTCTCTACACTTTGTTGAGGGCCTTTTGCTGCTGCCATCATCGATCATGTTCTCTCCGAAAGCATACATTTCCCAATACTATACTCACAAACCTGTCCTTCTCTCTCTGACCTTGTACACTCGGAGCCGCAATGAACCCATTCAACTCGACTTCACCGGCACCGTTACCGGCCGTGGCAGGTGCCATCATGGCCTCTCCACCCGCATACCACCCACCGGCGGTCTCGGATAATAGCACCTTGACGCCACTACCGACCGATGGTGAAGCTTGCGGATATGGCGCCTCAGATAAGAACGGATCCATTTGCGGGTACGGACTTTGCTGCAGCCTCAACAGCGTGAGACGCCTTGCCTCGTACCCTGAATGACATGTACTCGGCATGCTAACGTGGGACATGATAGAACACATGCGGCTCTGATGCAAAGTCTTGCGGCGCAACCTACTGCCTCCCCAGGTTCAGCACTGGCTGTCAGTTACAAGGCACCATCAACGAGGAGCTGAAGCCGCAGGCCAGACTGCCGTCCAGTGACAAGTCGTCATCACGTGCGTCTTTCCAGGAGCGCCAGACTAGGTCTGCAGAGTACGCAGATGCCAAGTCCTCGACTCTGTCCAATTTGTATAGACGCCCATCCCTTCCATGGCTGGCTGATCTGCCGCGCCCCGAGCTGGGTAACGTGCCCTATGGAGAACTGATCACCACGTGCAATGAGCCCTGGACAGTCGCCCTGACCTTTGACGACGGGCCATGGTATTATACCGAGGATCTTCTCGACATTCTCCGTGACTATGAGGCCGTGGCGACCTTCTTCGTCTGCGGTGGCAACATGGGTGGCGACGGCCAGATCACAGACCATGGCCACCCGCAACTCCTGCAGCGCATGGTCAACGAGGGCCACCAGGTCGGCACACACACTTGGGCGCACTCGGACCTCAGTACGGTCGGTGAAGACGCTATCGTCGACCAGTTGTTGCTCAACGAGCAAGCCCTCGTGCAGGCCCTGGGGCGGATCCCCACGTACTTTCGCCCGCCCTACTTCAGCACCAATGACGACGTGCTCGACACGGTCGGTTCGCTCGGGTACCACGTCATCAACGCGGACGTCGACACCAACGACTGGAAGGGCGACTATGACGCCGCTCGTCAGGCCTTTAGCCAGGCGGTTCATGGGGGCCAGGGGGACGGGGCCGGCGGCAAGATTGTCCTGGCCCATGACATCCACGACCGCACGGTGCACGAGCTCGCCGCCTTTATGATCGAGCAGGCCCGTAATGCCGGATTCCGCCTCGTCACCGTCGGCGAGTGCATGGGCGACCCGGAGCAGAACTGGTACCGCGACCCCAGGACTGGCGGGCCTTACGGCTCTGCAAGAAGCAAGCCGGGCAGCAGGCGGGACGTGAACACTCATCTTGATAGGCAGCGCGGGAGCTTCTATCCCCCAAGCCCCACTGAGCACCTCGAAAATGGGCCCCTCGAGACTGGACAATGGTCCCTTCCTCTGCACATCCCCACCCCCACCCACGCGTACAACACACCCACCACCGCGGCAGCCGAGCCTGTTGATCCAGGCGTAGCACGGCGAGGACTTGAAGCACACGATGAGCCGCCTCAGCCACGTGCGATCCTGCTCGCCTTTGGACCCGGTGCAGGCCCCGTCAACGAGGGTGGCTCTCCTTCTTCCAAGGCGACCTTTGCGCTTGTCCTGGCACTGGCCACAGTCTTCTTTTTCCTGCAGTGATGGACAAAGAGAGAAGGCAAGTTCCAGTAAAAATTTGGACAGTTGTGAGGTTTTGGATGTGCGGTTCGACTCGGTGGTGGTCTCAATGTTTGACGAAGAACCCCGGAAATCCGACGGACGAGTGTATACCGCGCTGAAAGTATTCATCCCGTAATTCCTAATCCAATAATTGATTTTTATATTGTCAGTATGTATTCCAACCGGAAGCGTGGTTGGCCTGGAGAGAAGACGACGACGCATGGCAAAGGTTGTGCGTGAGAGAAAGCCAGGTCCGGTAAGACAAGTCGCCGAGGCTCTTGCGCAGTACTAGTCAGCAAGCAACAGGATTTGACCTGCTCAGAAACCCACATGTGCACTCACTCAACCATCGTGTGGCCTTCCGGGGTAGCCCATCCCTTGGTGTGGACGGCACACACCAGCGGGATGCAGCCGGATGCTGCACTAGGCTCCCACCTGGCTGGCTCTCTATCCTACGAGACCTTGTCGTAACGCTTTGTCTTTTATACCTTTGTACAAATTTCAGAATGGTCGACTGCCAAGTACCATCTCCCCTCCTCAAGACACCCAGGATGAAATGCTCCAGATCTCGTACTTCAGGGGGCGTGTTGCCATGAAATGGTGACAACCTCCCCATCCATGTACTAGTGCACTCACTCACTTTTGCTCTATTCCTCCCGACTCTCTCATTCCACGCCAGAGAGGTCGCCGCCGCAAGGGCGTGACTCCGAGTATTCCCTTACACATGTCCCTGCCTTTGTTCGGGCTCAGCTCATAAGCCTCCACGCCCAGCTCTAGCCTCCTCCAACCCCAGCACCTGGTTGATTTTCCCTGCCAGGTCCCTGGCGCCGACCATCAGGCCCTGTGCCTCCATTGCATGCTCTGGCCTGTTTATATCCCTTTCCGCAGCGGCTAGGTCTTGCATGGCCTGCGCCGCCCTGCCGAGCAGCTGCACCGTCCAGCGCCCAATGTTTCCACCTCCTTGCTGGCCATCTAAGCCTCGGCGCTCCACCTCGCGCACCCATAGCTCGCATGCCACGAGGATCCACCGGACCACGAGCTTCCGATGCCGGTTTATGAAAGGAGCCTCTTGTGCATCAAGTATGCGTTCAAGTACACGGGTGACGATGGCATGCGCAACGCCAAGGTTGCTGACAAACAGCAAGACAGGCCAGGTTGGATCCGCCTGTATCTCCTCGTTCTGCCGCTGGCTGATCACGTACTCGCAGAGTATTGTGAGGACAGTGTCGATCGGGAAGACATGGTTGTTCATGCTTGTCCTGTGAGCAATGTCTTGCACCTTGTTAACCACATGCTCATACGGCAGCGCGGGCGGGCCAACTTCGGCATCATTGTCAGGCCGGCCGCGCTCCTGGCGTTCCTGCTCGTGTTCCTGCCATGTGCGATATGCCTCCTCTGTCTCGTTATGGGCAGCAGTAATGAGACTCCGCCATGTGTCAGCAATGAGACGCGGGGCATGGTGGTCGGCTGCGTGGTAGATTAGTAGAGAGAGATCGTAGTAATTGGCTGGCTCGGCAAAGCCATTGAACAGCTGCGGATTCCGTGGTCAGCAAATACAAGTCCTCATGTGCACATACTGAGCAGCAATGCTCACCTCTGTCAGTGAAAGTATGGGGCCATTCAGAGCCTGCTCGCAGTCGACCTTGCGATCCGCTGGGATCCGCTCATCTGCACTGAGCCTTTCTAGGAGGTCATCTTGGATGTGCGCAATCTCTAGTAACGTCGTCACATCGTGGTTCAGGACTTGTTGATGCTGCCGGCTGATGCCGACTGTGGACACGCTGGCATTGCCCTTGGCACGGCTCAACAGGGTGATCCGGTCCTTGATGCCTATTTCAAGAACCTCGTTTTTCGCCAATTCAGCCTGGACTTCAGCAGCCTCGTAGAACCTGCCTCGGTGCGTATAGAATCGACAGAGAAGGTCTGCATGATGAGCTTCAGTGGACGCTAAGCGCTGGAGAAAGGTGATGACATGTGGCGAATCGATGGCGAGGATGCGATCGGTCCAGTTCTGTTCGATGTACCACTCGTACAGGTCAAAGTGGAACACCTCGTCGTCAGAGCCGTTGACGACGTTGTATGCTTCGTTGCGCTTGGTGGCGGCCAAGGTGGGTCGACCGTCGACCAGTTCTGGCTCGCGAGCCGAGGCGGCATCCAGTCTCTGCATCACCTCGTGGACAAGGTCGTAGCAACTCCTACGCTCGTTGAAAGCAGCTTGTCGGGTGTCGTTTGGCGGTCTGCCATCGTTGATCCATGACAGAGCCGTGTTGCCGCGATCCTTTTCTTGGGCCACCCTCAGACACAGCTGGATAGCGCCCGCATAGTATTGCAGCTCCAGGTATTGCTGAACAGCGCCGTGGAGATTAGCCAAGGTAAGGCTGCCTGCGACGCGTTCGAACAAACGCAGGCTCTCCCCGAGTAGTTGTCGAAGGTGGTTGGGGTTACCAGCCTGTTCCGACGCCCTCTTCAGTTGCTCCTGAGCCTTGAAGACAACCACGTCATCCGGACTGCAAAAGCTGCCACACCGTCGTCGCAGAGCGTCTGCCACAGTCTCCACATTCGCGCCACTCTCGATGTTCCTGTTCACAATGGCCTTGACCAGAAGCTTCGCAAGGTCCCTCCCGGTGTCCTGAGAGAAGAGCTGTTCATAAGTGAGCCCGCGCAGCGCGTTCTGCGTCGGCGCGTCTAGCCGAACGAAAATCTCGGCTACGCGCTCGTCGAAAAGCATCAGTACGAACGATATCCCTTCAGCGATGTTTTCCATCAGCCTTTGCAAAGAATGCAGACCCTGGTGTTCAGACTGCATGGCGATCTCTGCAAGGCGGTTCTGCGCGCTCGCGAGATCCTGGGGACCATTCAAGCCCTTGATCACACCACGGTTGGTTTCGAGGAAATTGCGCAGTCGATCCAAGTTTTCCTGAACAGAGTTCAACTTTGTCAATGGAACTGTCGATATCACCGAAACCGCACCTGCTGCATCCAGGCCTTGATGGATTACTCTCGACTTCCAAAGCATCCGAACCAAGCGTGTGAGATACAGACCCAGGGCGTGATGTCGCGCAGACAAGTTGATCGAGTCTGTTTCGGTCACGGTCGGGTCACCTCCGAAATCAATGAAGACAGATCTTGCGCGGTCCTGTGTAACCTGGTCAATCACACGGGCCGCACCGTTGCGCAGGTCGTTGCCTTGACCGCAAGCTATGGCAAGGGCTGTAGAAACGGTTTCGTTGCGGCCGTAGTGTTGAATAAAGCGGGTCGTCTCGAGCTTGACGGTGTCCTCGCTTGCAGCCTTTCTTATCACTGTTGCAAAAATGTCCACCATCCTTCGTCTCCGGACGATGTGGATGCCCATATTAGTCATTATAGCAAACTCGGATGGAGCCTGATCGAACTGGACCGCGAGTTCATTCCCGAAGCCGACAGGCTGCCCAGCCGCGGCGAAAGGGGGCGTGACAGACCCTATTGCAAGTACCTTGACCCCCTGACCGAGGTCGATGAAGTTGGCGCTTTCGAAGTACCTCAACGGGCTTTCGTTGCGCGCGACAGTCGAATGTTGCAGCTTGATTCGCCCAGTACCCGGCGCAGCAACGAAGAGAATATCGGTGTTGGGGTTGTCCGCCTTGGAAACAAAATCAAAAAAGTACCCAGGCGCAAATCGTTGGCCAAACCTGCTCGTTGTGAGAGCCTGTGAGTTTACGTTCAAATACGCGCCGTCACCAGCCTGCTGTTCCTGAGCAGCTTGGTCGGGCGACGGCGGGAATTTGACGAAGATGACCTGCATGCTCTGCGGAGCGGAGCCCGATGCGGACGAGGTGCTGGTCGCGCTCAGGAAGATACGGCAGCCGGTGCTGGTCAGAGCTACGAGGTGGATGTTGAAGCTCTCCATCGCAGAGATCGGGCTGATTGAAACAATCGTCATATCATTCGTCAGCAGCGGAGAGCCCGAAACAAAGTGAGTCGTTTCGTTGAAGCACGTTGTCCTGTCCTTCTCGATGCACTTGTTCAGCTTGTACAAGCCCTCCATTTGGTAGACACGGATGGTCGAGGTGTTGGAGAGGGTGTATAGCAATTTCCGGCTGTCATCGATGACCATGTCGGCCAGGGCCTCGTTCGCCTTGGGCGTCCAGAGGGAACTTGGACTGGGGAGAAGTGTGCTCGGATGTGGCAGCTTGGGGACCACCGAGGACCAACCAGGGTGCGTGTGGTTGATCTTTCCACACCTACTGGAAAACCACTTTTCCTCCTGCTGGTAATAGAGCTCATGCACGTCGGTGTCGTTGTTGCCGCCAAAGAATATCCTCCCGTCAGCGGACCCGACGATGTAGCTCACATCGAGGCTGCCCTTGTGTAGCGTCATTCTGGTCGAGTAGAGGTTGACAGCATGGGAACCATTGGGCGTGGGTGTGGCAGAGACACCAAGAAGAATCATTTCTGTCGCAGTCGCCAGCACCAGGATATGTGTGATTGTGCTGACGAATACGTCGCCCTTTGGGCGGACCAAGGCCAAGGTTGTGATGGTGTGAGGCGATTCTTCATATCCGATCAGCTCCGGGTCTGGGCTGGTATAATCCCAGAGATAGAGCGCGTTATCAATAGTAACCCAGGCATGGTTGATCTCCGTGAACAAGCCCATTCTTGTCGCGATCTGGCCGCGATCAAAGTTCTCAAACACCCGGTCCGGGATTGGGTACATGGTAGGCTTGTGGAAGGGGGCAAACGCTGGATCGAGCGTCGCAAGATCATATTCTGACGAGGTACGAACTATTCAAGCTTGTGAGTAGGGTGCCACCACCAAGGAAACGCGGGATGGGGTCTGCTCACGCGAGCACAACGAGCTCAGATCTGGATAGCGCTCATCGAGCTGCAGGAGGTCGCTGACCACCTTCGCAGCCCTGAGAACCGGGGGCTGGGCCGCATGATCAGGGAGCGACTGAAGCCCAGGCTGCGCAGGCGGGCCTGGTGGTTGTGGTGGACCTGTGGCAGGCCTGAGGGGGTCACGTCCCAAGGGGCCTACCCTTGGACCTCCAGCAGCTGCATCTCCAAAGAGGTTTCGTCGTGTGGGATCGTTGGCGGGCGCGGGGGTGTTGATGAATGCGCCGGGCAGATGGCGCACTGGCGTCGGGGTGGCCATGTGGGATGCAATGAGGATGTCGACGGCGTGGGCTTCAGGACCGAGTCTTAAGGAGTACCCCTCGTCAGGACAGGGCGGATGGTCCGCGGCGAACGGCGAAGGGTGAAGGGTGGAGGCCGACAGGCGGTGGTCTTGGTTCGGTGGTCGGTCGTCGACAGCAGCAGCTTCGCCTCGGCCGCTTCTCCGTCTTGCGCAGAGGCAACCGAATTGGCACCGAGCTATCGCAACATCAATGAGGGCTTGCTTGTCGAGTCGCGTCGAGTCGAGTACTGAGAGGAGCAGGAGCAGGGCCAGGAGCAGGAGCAGGGCCAGGAGCAGGAGCAAGGAGCGTGCAGTGCAGCTGCAGGCGGCTGAGATGGAAGGGCGGTGGGTATGTTTGATGGAGGCTGGCTGGCAGTCGGTCGACCGTTGTGGTCTGGCCAGTTGCGGCTGGTTCTGGTGCCTTGGTAGGGGGACGTGTGCGAAGTGAGGTGTGGTTTGACCGACTGCAGGTCTCCGATGCAGTCAACACAATTTCTGGCCCCAATTTTTCGGTGGAGACGCGAACCTGGCGCGCTGGGCCACCGGGCTAGACTGTTTCGGGCGCGACAGCTTCAAATACTTTGGCTCCTCGACAAGATGCCACAAAGAGATGGCCGATGGCATGTTTCAAACGAGTCATCACACCCGATTTCGAATCCACTACAAGAGAGCGAGGCCAGGCGGGCATGTTTCAGCCAACTGTGCAGCAGTCAAAAGGCAAAAGGCTCTCTCGCCGTGCATGTGCTTTGATGGACGACATCTGGAGGCTTTCCCACCAAAGGTCACTACTTAATTATGTAACTCTGCACTGGTCCTCAGAAATACCCATGTACTGTCGCCTTTTAATGTATGTGAGGTTTCGATCGGAAACCCATCCTTCTCGTTCTACTAAAGCAGCTGGCCAGTCAAGCGGAGTTGAAAGCAATCAGCAGCAGCCCGTGGCGCCTTTACTTCTAAAGCAACCAAGCAAAGCAATCTTTTAGCAAAGTATTCCTCACCTCCCATCTTATGGTTGCTTCCCCCACCCCCACCCCCACAGCCCTTTCAACCTATGCATGCATTTTATTGCCAGACGTTGTACTGGCAAGAGAATCGAATGGATGAAATGGGAAGAAAAGCAGCCTTCCTGCTGAAATAAAGCCCCCTTACTCTTTCTTTGCTTCCCTTGCTGCCTTGCGGAGAGCTCTGGTCCGGATGTCTTTGTGAGCCTTCAGGTTGAAGCCAATTCCAAGCTTGCTGCCAAAACCAACCGCTTTTTCGACCCACCACTGCATAATGGCATGGCTCCACCAAGGCGTATAGGTATATGCGATATTCTGCGTGCCGCCCAGCCCGATCTTGCCGAGCGTGGCCCGTACGAACGGTCGCGGAGTGGGGATCATGGCGGATGGGCGCTTGATCTTGCTCATGGCCGAAACGACGAGGTAGGACAGGACCAGGTAGACATCGACATTGCTCTCCCTCAGCTCCCCGGCCAGGGCGCTGCTCCAGTGCTGAAGGAAGGCCTTGCTGCCACTGTAGGTTGCGAGGTACGGAATAGGCATCCACCCGCCGAACGAGCCCATGGTCAGGATTAGCCCACGCTTCCGCTGGGCCATCCCGGGAGCAATTGCCTGAGTTGTCTTCAATGTACCGAGACAGTTGATGGTGACAATGTCCTGCAGTTCCTTCCTATCTGTCTCAACAAAAGGCACGGGGATCGAGTGGCTCTGGCCAACGTTGTTGATGAGGATGGCAACATCGAGCCCCTGGACGAGCTCGGACAGACGGTCGTAGTCGTTGGAGTCGTCTCGCGAGTAGTCCATGGCGAGGACCTTGGTCTGCACGCCCTGCTTGCCAGCCGTCTCGAGCTCGGAAGCCAGCGCCTCGAGCTTGGACTGCGTGCGCGACACGAGTACCAGGTTGAACCCCTTTGAAGCTAGCTGCTTTGCGTACTCCTTTCCCAGGCCATCGGACGCGCCGGTCACGACAGCCCAGGAGCCCGGCTTGCCATACTTGCGGAGATTGGTGCCGCTGAGGACGAAGAGGTTGAGGAGCAGGCGGGCGTAGCTCAGTATGTGGCTCGCGACGAAAATGGTGCCAATGCCAGCCAGGCCAAGTTGTACTGGTTGTGGCACAGACGAGAGAATATCACTGACTGCCATGACGTCGCTGTCGAGATGGGATCTCTGGCGATGGTTGTTGGCAGAGGAGCTTCGCCGGGCCGATGGCATGGCCTGTTCTGAATCCGTCCAGGAACTGATGGCGGTGGAGGGGGGGGGCTACGCGGATGCAGGGCCAGTCAACAAATCGCCGGGCCGAGGCTTGGTGGGGAGCTACTGTGGGGCTGCAAAAAAAAAAAAGCCAGTCGCCTCTAACTAGAGTTGTAACAGTATACCTGCATACCTATATACCTAGGGGTCTTATATACCTATATACCTATATACCTATATACCTATATACC
>MAVT02001166.1:0-15738 GCA_001702395.2 Diaporthe helianthi | reverse complement strand
ATTAAAAATTTAGCAAGCTATTCTATATTATAGATTATTACTAGCCTATAAGGGCATAGTCTTTTTTATAGAGGGGAGATTATTAGGAAGAAACTATGCACGGGCCTCCTCGAAGTACTTTTAAGTAGTTCTCGGCCTTTTGGCCTTTAGGTATAAACTTAGAGAAGAGACACATAGATAGAAACCAATCGATTGCTACGATACCCATCACAGGCGAGCTGGCCAGAAGGCCAAGTAAAATGGCACTACCTGAATACGGAGTACCTAGGTAGGGGCCATAGTGCCTGGCCTTGCACCTGTAGTAAGTACTCGCGACTTGAAATCGAGCCGTTCCTTTGCCACTCAAGGCTGTACCTGGTTACCTAGATACTTTTTTGCCTCTAGAGGCCCCCCGTCTCGGAAGGCAGGTCAAGAAAAGAGCGCCTCCCAATTCCTTCCCAGAGGCTCGGCTGACACAGCAGGCACGAGACAGGCGAGCAGGCGCCATCCCATCATTCCGTCCCGGATCACATCTACTACAGTGTACTGTATCTATCGCATGCATCATCAACCGCCCTCTTCTCCACATCCGTGCCTGACGCAGCACCTCCCTTGGAAACTAGGCCTCACCCTTCATCCTTTTCAACGACTATATCGCTGCTGCGCACGACTGTTGCATCGCCCTGCACCGTACAACTTCTCAGCCTGCCAACAGACCGCCAGCCCGCCAGCCAGCCAGCCAGAGCCTAGTCCTTCCTTCCTTGCGTCCCATCGCAGCGCAGCACTCGGTCGGCGGCAGCAGATGCTCGGAACCGGCCAAGGTGTGCACTGTGCAAGGGGGCCACCCAGACCTCTGACTGACATTCTCCATAAAAATTTCACCATCCACCGGATCCAACGCCATCACCACTTCTTTTCCTCTATTGTTATATCGCAGGCCGCCCTTTTCTTCCATCTTCTCCTCCTGACCTGGTCGTCAAACCCACCCGAGGTGAGCTGGACCTTCCGTCCCAGTCTCCAGCCATCTAATATGTTGCGGCTCTACCGAGACTAGCCTTCTGTCATCCTTCACTTTTACCCCCCTCCTTCGTCACTTCCCCTCCGCTCTACTTCACCTGGCCTGCGCCTGCTGTTATTCAAGTCATCCTCGTGTCTCTCTCACATTTTCTGTCTGCCCGCCACCCCGCCCCATCGCGGCGCAATGTCTTGAGCACACAGCACCTCCACACATATAGGGCAAATACCATTGACTACAAACACGACTACGATTGACATCATGCCTAGAGACGACCTCTCCATCGACTTCGTCAAGGGCAACATGCCTGTACCCGAAACCCCCGACCCCGCCCTCATCCTCGACGAGTGGGTAAACCGCGTGCAGAACTTGCCCGATGAAATCAAGTTCATCCAGGACGAGATCACAGCCAAGGACATCGAGGTCGCAAAGTGCCTCCGAATCATTGAGGATAAGGATTCTAAGATACAAAAATGGATCAGGGCTAACGGAACTGCTGAGCCCAATCCCAAGGAGGAGAAGGACTACCGGCCTGCCGTTCTTGAAGCTTATAAGAAGGCGGAGGAGCTTCAGGGCGAGAAGGTCAAATTGACACAGCGGCTCCAATTCACAATGGACAGGCATGTCAAGTGGCTGGACAAGCACATCAAAACTCTCTGCGACCGCAACGAGCCCGGCTTCACCGAGCCCGATACCCTACCTTCCATCCTGCGACCAAGCGCCGCCAATAACTCCGCCCCCTCTTTGCGTGCCGTGACTTCCTCAACGAACCCAGTCACAGTAGCCCTCAGCACACTTGCGAACCCCGCCAGTACTACTGGACCCAAGAACACCAACTCCTCGGTTCGGAGTGCTCAGACTTCGCAGCACGTGTCTTCCTCCGCACCGACCAGCCCAGCAGCTACCATGATCATGAAGCGCGGTGCAAGAGAAGGGTCGGCCGGCCCAACAACCTCCCTCCACAAGGCGTCTCGTATTAACACCAGCCTGGGCAGCCTGCCTAATCCTTCAAGCGGCCTGGCGCGGCACTCGTCCCTCGGACCAGGCACACCGAAGGGGCACACAGCTACGGGTGTGCAAAGGGCAGGTAGCGCCGGACCGCGCACCATGCTCAAGGGCGCTGTCGTCCCAGGCCGCAAGGGCACGCCATCAGGGGGCATCGGCCGCAGCAGCAAGAAGGGCACGCTGGCCGGCGGGCCCAAGTCCGGCCTTCAGCGCGTGAGGAAAACCGCCAAGAATTCGCCGTCTTCCACGGCCGAAAGTGAGCTCTCCGACGCTGACAGCGGCGCTAGCGGCGACGAGTCGGACGCACGCACGGGAGGTCGTGGGACGCCGGCGCGCACTGAGGGGGTCACGGGCGGCCGGGCGGAAGGCACGGGCCATGCGCCACGGACGAAGCGCGAGGACGAGGATATCTACATGGATGACGACGAAGGCAGCGATGATCGTAAGTACTGCCTCTGCCAGAAGGTCAGCTTTGGGGATATGATCGCATGTGACAACGACGACTGTCCGTACGAGTGGTTCCACTGGTCCTGCGTGGGGCTCAAGAGCGAGCCCCAGCAGGGCGGGACTTGGTTCTGTCCCGTGTGCTCGGAGGCGATGAAGAAGAAAGGAAAGTAAAGTAAGGCAGAGGTTGTTTACGGCCGGGAAGCGGCCTTGGATGTGGCTCCCGCTTAGTTACTACGACCTGTCGTAGTGCCTTGTACTGCCAAAACGGCCGGGCTTGATCAAGCTAGCCTGTGTGGTGTGTGGCAGTGAAAACGCCTTCTTAGATACCCTTATGCTCTCGAGCACATCGAGCATTTTTTTTTATATAAAATCATTCCCGAATTTTCGTGTTTTAATTGCCCGTGGAGTTGTCATTTCTGGATGCGTCAATATGCAGCAACCCAAGCGGGCCTTGATCTTGATCCTCGACTTGGCTCAACAAGTGGCGGATACGAGATTTCAGTTTAGAGTGGTGTGTGTGCACATGAAGTTGTTTAACTTTCTTGAATTAGGAGCTCTTTCGTACTACTATTTTAAAAGGATAATGCTGGGCAGCAGATAAACTCCAACTCTCAGTATGAATCCCCTTATTCCATCAGCCGAGCAGAACAGTCCAGCCACAGAGAAGGTAGGCCCGAATGCAGTTAGGCAGCACAAACGCGAACGACACGACACAAGCAGCCTGAAAAAAGCAGAGCAAGAGTGGCTTAATGCTCAAGCAGGCGCAAGCTACCCTGGACGACGACGTTCTCCAGGATGGATCCTGGGGGGATGTCGATGGTGCTGCCCTCAGTGGCAACGATAATAACGGTGCCCTTGAGCGTAACGCCACGGCCCAGGTTGACGGCACCGGTAATGGTCAGGTGGTCCAGCTCGATGATCCTGGGGATGGAGGGGATGTGCTTTTGGAAGTCGGAGACCTTCTTGAAGTCGGAGCCCAGCTTGATCAGGGGCGCGTCGCCGAAGCGGCTGGCGCTCATCTGCAACTGGCCGTGCTTAACAGCGTACAGGTCGGACTTGACCAGCATCAGGTCGGAGCAGGTCTTGACTGGCAGGAAGCGGCGACGGGGCACGTTGACACCGTGGGCGTTGCCAAAGTGGCGGATGGCGGCACCGACGGCGGTCTCGAGCTGGACGATGCTGATGTCGCTCTCGCCCTTCTTGTCGCCGGGGATGGACTTGCCGTTGGGGATGATCTCCATCTCGAGCTCGTTGTTCTCGACAACGCGCTTGATGGCCTTGATGTTCATCCAGATGTTGTTGGTGTTGAAGTACTTGAACTTCTTGATCGACTTGAACTCGTTGACGTGCTCCTTGGGGACCTGGGCAATCTCCAGCAGGCGCACAGAGCCCTCGTAGTCGATAATGGTACCGCCCTTGACATCAGCCTTGGTCTTGTTCGTCAGCTCCATGATGTACTCGGACTTGCTCTCGAACATGTGCTGCAGGATGCGCAGGTCGACGACAGCGCCCAGGTTGTCGACGTTGGACAGGAAGATGACCTCGATTCCACGCTCAATGAGCTTGTCGAGGATTCCGGAGTTGTACAGGGACTCGAAGACGTCACCGTGTCCGGGAGGGTACCACTCGTTAATAGGAGAGTCAAAGCTCTTGGGCACAGGCAGCAACGAGTCCTTGTGGATTCTGGGGTATCGGGACTGGTTGAAGGTGAGGATGTCGACATTATGGCCCTCGTACTTCTTGATGATGGCGGCGGTGTCATCGTTGGTGTTGAACGAGTTCATCAGGATAAAAGGCACGTTGGTGCCGTATGTGCGGTTCAGGTACTCAACCTGACGGACCGAAAGGTCCAGGAAGGACATGCCGTCACGGACCTCAATGACGGACTTGGGACCAACACACCCCATGGAGGTACCCAGACCACCGTTCAGCTTCAGGACAGCAAGCTTATTCAGGAACTCGACAGAGTCGGTGTTGGCCAGAGCCTCGTAGTCAACCACCTGGCCCTCAGCGGGGGGCGCAATGCGGTCCCAGTCGACAGCGTTGCCCTTGGCCTTGTCGTTGAGATAACGGCGGAACAGGGAGAAGAAGTTGTCCATCTCGGTCTCGAACAGCTACAAAATGGGTCAGTTTCATCACACTTTGTCCCTCCGGCTATCGTGCCTGCTCACCTTCTTCTCCTCGGGGTCCTTGACGGTCTCGCTGAGGGAGGTCAGCGCATTGCGCATCTGTGCCGCAGCAATGTTGGTGGAGGTGTTCTCGAAAGCCTGTTTTTCCCCTTCCTGTTAGCCAAATCCTCTTATTCCTGAGGAATTGCAAGGAGACAAGCCCAGCCACAGCCTCATTTTGGCAAAAGGGTATAGGTTTGGCTAGGTGTGGTAGAGCGTCATTGGTGAAGGACGATGACAGAGTATTTGGCTGAAAGAGCGGTGGAACATGGCGCAAGCCCATGAGCACACCAGCATCTGCATGCTGAAACAGCAAATTCAAAATGAAGGCGGGCTGTTTGATGGCCAAGGTTGATTGCAAGAGAGGGTATGTTAAGATTTGCATGAAAGAACTAACCATGTGCGATCGGGTCTTGCCATGGTGCTTGCCGGTAAACTCAGACTCATCGCCGTTGCCAGAGGCACTGCCTGGCATAAGGTGAGTGGGCAGAGCACTCTTGATTGCTGATGCCATCTTGATTGGTTCCTGCTGAAGAAAATGGTTCTGATCTGGGGGAAAGAGCACAAGTTGTCTCGGAATCACCAGGTGTAGGTGGAAGGATGGAGTCTTTTATTTTGGGGAGGGAGCGCTGTGTTGATATCGAAAGTGAAATGGCGGGGAAGCTCCAATGATGGCCCTCGAAGTCTCTGTGACAGCAGAAGAAATGATTAGCGTGGGTTGACGTAATTTGGAGATTGGTCGGGGGTGCGCCATTGCTGTCATTGCCCTCCACGTTGCCGCCATGTTGCCGCCCCAGACATTGAAGCTCAGAGACAGCCAAGCCAGTCTTTAGACTGTGCTGCCCGCCATGGCCTCAGAACAGGTGGCCACTCCCATATGCAAGGGGGCACCCACCATATTCTGGTTTAATCACAAGCCAGATAAGCCAAGAGCAGTGTCTCTGAAGCATGACTGTCTTCGTGAGGCTATGGCACAGGCTGAGACCAACTGGAGCTCCAAGCAAAGGTCCATGACAGCAGTGGCAGTATGTTGAGGCAGGGGCGTGGTCTGGTGAAGTGATGTGGTTGGACTTACATGTCTGCACTTGGGGGAGTCTGGGTATCTCAACTGGCAGTTCTAAGAAGGACTTGCAGGCCAAGGACAAGGAGGAAGAGAAGGAGACAGCAGCAGACTGGCAGACGTGGACGACGTGGACAAGGACAACTTTAAAGATGAAGTCCTAGTGGGTCCCTCTGGTGCTCTGGTCCAGGGGGTGGGCAAAGAAAGGAGGTAGCTCTGCTGAGATTCAATTATACATGGTCTACATAGTACATGTTCTTGTACCTCTGTACTCAAGTATAGACAAGCTGGGCAAGCCACACTGGCGTTGGCCCCCAGTACTGAGTACATATGTACTTTGTTGCTACTGTGGTGGGGAAGGCGGTCAAATATTGTTAGTGAATAATGTACCCTTGGACTCTTGGAGGAGACACCCTAATGGACGGACGGTGATGGAGGGGGGGTTACAGGGGGCAAGGTGTTCTCGTCCTCCCACCAAGGAGCTGCAAGGCTTCTATTCTCGCTGCTTGTGAACAAGCTTTGAAAGAATTCAACAGAGGGGATGCCTGTTAGAATTCCCATCCAGCTGGCTGATCATTGACCAAAATAGCCACCCTGGGTCCTGACCCTGCAAGATTTCCAATTCTCTGGCGTGTCCAATCTTGTGAATTTGCAGGTAACAGGCTCCTCCACTACCGAGTTACCAAAGGTGTAGGTAGACCAAGCTGTTGTTCCATTCAACATTTCAACTCTTATCGGCTCCCCCCCCCCCCACGAAAGCACAACGTGGCATTGAAGAGGGTTGAGGGGCGAAAACGGCGAAGCTTTTAGCGTTGCTGTCATTAAATCTTCCCAACATTGGCGCTTGACTGCAACCACACACTCCCGGAAGTTATCCCAATTTTGTTTTCGCTCCTTTTGTCCAAGGCGGGCTAACCGATACCGATATGGGCGGCCGTCCACACTTGACTAGGCCTGGCTGGCAGTGTGGCATGGCAGTAAGGTCGGATAGCTTCGGCGAGAATCTTATGGGACGATGATCCCCCACAGGCGGCCAGGCGGCAAGAGGTCGATCCTATGACAAGACGACCTTATCGATGCTTTGAATTTTGATAGGGCAGATTCCCAAGATCTGATCCTGATGAAATGACACAAGACGACGTTGGCCGAGCCTTGCCCTCATCCGAGATAATTCGACCAAAGGTCCACGACCAGGGACTCCGTGAAAGCGCTGCACACGGAGGAGGCGAGTACATCATCACTAACACCTCGCTGATCAACACCTGGCAGCTTGAACCGTCTCCCGATTGGGAACCCCCATGCTGTCCAACGGGAACTAAAATCAACCTTGGAACCTGTCGAAGGGGCCACGATACCCGACAGGGCGCCCGGCCTGTGGGCTAAGTGGGACGGGGGAAATTTAGGCGACTCATTCGTCTCGAGCTGGCTGCCAGAGGGCAGCGGCTGAGCGAACAAGCAGGGCAGCAGGGCCTCGTACACCGTAATAATCAATCACAAAAGTCAAGCCCCCTCTGTTGTCACAGTGATCGATGATAGACCGTCTAGCTCCCGGGCTCCCTGGCTCCCTGGAAATGAGCACCCATTGCAAATAGACAGCCTGTCCTGGCTGTCCCGATAACAGCCACTCTCGCAAGCATTCCGGGCTTCATGAAATTTGGGACGCTGCAAATGGCGGGGGGGGCTATGATGGGTGCTGGGTCGAGTTGAACGCCCCTCCTTGGAGGCTCCTCCCACCTGCGCAGGGCCCCCAGACCCCTCGGGAAGCTCGAGCTCCAACCAAGCAGGCGGATCTGGACCCAATCGACACCCAGCAAAGCTGCAGCTTGTCGACGGTGTCGCTGCAAATACTCCTCGTGTAGTGGGATTGGATTTGACAAGCCACACTTGTGTTTAATGCCACCCACCCACCCACACACCGACGCAGCCAGCCACCCAGCCAGTATGGACATGAATGGGTTCTCGTGTTCTGTCCTGTCGGAGGCGGCGTGGGCGGCCCATAGTTGACATCCACCGCGCATTGTTCAAATGTTGCATGTACTCCATAGTGTAGGTACCTAGGTACCTAGGTATGTATGTGGTTGTGGCAGCGATCAACTCATGCCCCTAAAAAGCCCCACGTGGGGAGCTCCGTGCTATGATCGCTAGGCCATGCCCACCCTGCAGGGGTGACCGACCCAGCCACGATGCCATGTCCAACCTCCAGACGTCGCGGCACAACCAGCGGTGGGCCCCCTTCTACACTAGTCCCTTCGGCCGGGCAGTCGAGGGTACCATTCCGAGCTGCTTTGCCAACGTCAACAGCTTCTAGAATGTATCCATGGACTGGGCCCGCCCCAACAGGGCCCCATTTGATCTCGTATGTATTAGATTGACCTTTCCTAGGACACAGGGAGGGGAGTTCACTTCCTCAACACTACCATCATGTAACTGTCCCTAACAAGGGAAGATGCATAAGTTCAAACTTTGGCCACCAAACCCCAAGCTTGCATCTTTATGAAAGCTGGAAGGATTTGATCCTTTGCTGCCACACAAGCTGAGGTTTGGGGATCCAGTCAGAGCCGGCCACATGGCTGTACAGCATAGGAGGTCATGTATTGCACAGAGAAATGCAAGCAAAGATAAAGTGAGCCCCAGTGAGATGTTATGAGTTAGGATCAAAGACCTTGTCTAGTAGATGATGTGAGAGAGGTAAAATGGAATGAACTTGGTGAGGTGAGAGCTGTAGAATGGTGCTGAGCTTCAGCCGCTTTGGGGCTAGCAAGTAAGCCACTGATAAGAGTTACCAGAGCCCTAATACAGCTATAATACTCATGTGGACGCTGGTGTTTGACAGTCACTGTCAACCACACTGACCAACTGGCTTCATACAAATTTCTCACCCTTCTCCCCTTGTCTGAAGCCTACTTGCCTTTCATTTAGTGTGGACTAGTACCCAGGGCCACTGCCAGCTTGCTTACCGGTACTGTCAAGCTGTCTACACTGCATATGCACACAGTTTCCTGTCTATGTTATTTTGCCGGTTTTCAGCCACAACTGCAAGTTCTCCCTTCTCGGAATCTTGGCCATGACTTCATTTTGTTCTGACGGCACTCCATCAGTTGGAATAGTGGGTTGCACATATGTCAGGCCACCTGGGCATCCTTGCTAATGCACCCTAGCCCCAAAACCAACAAACAATTGACACACACAAACAAAGCTAGAAAAAATGGATCAAGAGGGCGTCAAAATTTCCAATGCTAATACCAGAGTGGGAAGATTGTGCAGAAATTCGAAGGTACATTGAACTACCTACACAAGCCAGCGGAGACCCTGAAGGTCCTGTGACCATCACACTTAGTCCTGAGAAGTTGGTCCTTGGTGCTTCCTATACCCTGAGTCTCTTGCAAAACAGTCATGACGACAAGAATCTATGTCATGGACAGAAGGGCTCCAAGCTTATTCTTGAGTTCACCCAGGCCACAAAGCTGAGTGCTGTTGCAAGAGGGCTGTGCCGCAAACCAGGCGAGATCATCGCCATGTGCCTCGAGCGCCAAAGCAACAACTTGACAGCAATAAATCAACACCAAGTGCACATAAATGGTGCGGAATTGGGATTTCAAAATTCTCAGGGATACCAGGCCACCCTTTGCCCCACAGAAGCAAATGTTCAGAAGTGCGTACACCTAGGTATCATGTGGATCCCTGCACAAAAACATCATGGTTGCTCTATTAAAATATGCATAGCCTTCTACAAGAGATGGAGGAACAGGATGAGAGGCCCAACCTCCTGTGTCTACTGAATAAATCTGAGCCAAGTGCTGCCCTGAAACTTGCAATTAGGTAGACAACCCAACAAATGAACGGAAACCAACAGATACTTTTTTCCTTGAAAGACCACATGGAGACACTCGAGTGGTTTGACCACAAGAGGAGTCAGTGGAAAGACATCAAGAACGGGTCTTTCCTTGCAGCTGTCGAGACATTTGGCTACTGTCTGGCTTCAAGCTTCAATCGGTTTCGAATGCCGGTAATTTGCTCCACGTTAAACAATGAGAGTGTAAAGAAGAGGTAGGAACATTTCGGATCACTCACATTTCAATCAGGTGGTCTTAAAGGGTTTGACGCCGATGGGATTCCAAGGCTCATCAAGGAAGCTAAATATGTTTTCTGGGCAGTTCATTACTTGTCTCGGTGCAAGACGGCCTGGATGTACCCATGCTATGTAGGACTGGGCCTGGGTCTCCCCAGAGATGCAATACCACAGACTCTCAACGATGAAGCGTTGCTCGAACTTGGCGGGCGTATCCTCGGAGATCTTCTTCAGGACAAGCACTGTCAAGCAGACATCCAAACACCCTGGGGTGACACTTACATCAGAACAACCAACGAGGCGTCAATCAGGCGTCTTGGAATCGCTATTAGGGCTTTTAAAATATCGTGGGAGTTCTGGTCCCAGTCTCGGCATCAGGTCGAAGAATGGTCACAGAGACTAGATGACAAGACCCACGATTGTCTTCGAGCCGTCCTGTCTGCCACGGCCAATGTCCATCCGGTGGGCCTTCAAAGATATGCCGATTTCTTGATCAAGCTGTTCACATCCTCCCGGGCTGCCCTGCTGCTCTGTATGGCGCGGGTGACACTTCTGCTGAGTATCGCCCCTTGGGGAGAGACTGCACCGGGAGATTTTGACAGCCTGCGACTGGAGGCGTTCCAGGCTCTGAAAGAAGCTTGTTGGGCTTGGCACATGCTCATGCGCCCATCATGGACAATTGCATTCTGGGTCAAGTCGGCATGCACGGCACTCGATAGACAACGCCAGTCTGGTTGCTGGCTCGATGGCTCTGGCCGCACATATGACTTTCCCGAGGACATGATCGACGTTGGGAAGACCCCTCCAATATACAACAATTACGACTACTTTCAATGGACGCGCAAGTCTAAAGTCCGAAGATTCCTCAGAGACAAGCCAGATCAACAGGCTATGTTTGTGGACTGCTATTTCATTGACCACTGGACGTGGTCACATGTGATGAACCGATCAAGGGCGGGAAGCCCTTTAACATCTCCGTCGTACAAGACGAGCTCGCAGCGCAGGTGTCCGAGCAAGAAGCCATGCCGTTGGCTATTTCACTCTGGTCTTCTTTGGTCGATGAGTCGAAGCATTCGGGGCTGGAGGCCAACAAGAAGGATGTGATGCAGAGCTTAGATCGTCTGGTCCGGGCTTTTAAAGAAGGAACATTCGGACCGCAATGGCAGACCAGTGCGTTCTCGATCAGCACCCCTCCCGAAGCGGTTTTGGGCCAGGATTGGGCAAATCGTCAGGTGTGTCCTTGCAGCGCCCTTCTCATTTCGGGATCCTCATGCCGTCCTATAGCTAATACACACATCCCCCCAGGCTGGTAACACAGACGTAAGACTCCCAATATTTGGTGTTTCAAGACCAATGTCTGCCACTACCGCAGAGTTCCTTCGCATCTCAATCAGGAGCTTTAAATGCTTCAAATCCATGAGACACCGAACCAACCACACAGCAAGGCCCTCATAGTTGACTTTGAGATGGTTCTTTCGAACGGACTGTGCTGTGCTGTGCCATACAATGCTCACTGCTGTATTGTCGTCAACGAGGAGAGATTGTGCTACAGTGATGAGTCGTTCGGAGGAAGAAACAACAACGCAGGGGAAACATTGAAGAGAGAGAAAATGAGAGAGGGTCTAGACCTAGCAAGATTTGGAGTATTTTGCCCCGACCAGGAAACATTTGAAGGCATACTGGTAGCAGCCACGTGCAATGCTGCTCTTTTACATCAAAATGACAGAGAACTTCTAAAGTCGATGTATTATCAATTCTGTACTCTCAAGGTGTCCTAGCTAGTAGAATAAGATAGCTTATTTGTGATAAGACCGAAACTTGCACGCCAGCTAGCTGGTATTTTTTTTTAAAAAAAAGAAAAGGTATAGACGTCCTCCTTGACATACATTATTGCTACAGCACTATTGCACTACTTAGTAGTAAGCCTTAAAATATCTCTAGCTTTTACACTAGAAGGTTTTATAGCTTACTTACCTAGAGCTTCAAATGTGATCCTTTAACGAAAAAAAACCTTTGAGTTAGTTTATAAAAATATCAACATCTCCCTCTAAGGAGATTATACTATAGGAGGTTGTCCTATATAAGGTTAGAAATATAAATGCCGTGACTATATAGTAGATACTTAAGTAGCTCTAGAGTCCCGAGGGCTTAGAATTACATATAACCTCTAGGTACTTAAGTACCTAGTCTTAGTCTACTATATTAAGATTCTAGCGTAAATATTCCTTAAATAGAAGTAGCCCTAGAGCGGTTTTAATTCTAAGTTAGTCGACTTTTTCACGAACTACCCCTTTTAAAATCGCCGTTTCTTACTAAAAAACTCGATTTTTACTATAGTTACCCCTAGAAATAAAGCCTCCCTACTAAGTCGAAGCGGAGTAAAAGTAGAGCAAGAATATACGTACTAAAGTAGGCCTACTATATTGCCCGCAATAACGAAGAAGGAAGTATACTTGCTAAATAAGCGCGCTATAAGGAGCTTAAACTATATGTATAAAGTAGGGGGGTAATAATTACACTCGTTACTATAGTACTACACTATAACTAATTTATTAAATATACTACTAGCCTCCTATATATATAAACTAATATATATAATAGAGTATTTACTAGTAACTTTTATATTATAGAGACTAAAAGATCTTATAGTATTAGAACTTTATTATAATATATAAAGCTATACTAACTATTACTTATAATATTTACTAAAAGATATATTAAAAAACTTAATACTTATTATTAATAAAAATAATATTTAGTTTAATACAACTAATAAATTAACTATATATAAATTTAAATTAAAATAGCTTTTACTTATAACTATCTATTTATTAAGCTATAAGATACTATAAAATAAGTAAAGTATATTTCTCTTCTTTATCTTCTTTTCTTATTTTAAATTTTTTATAACTTAGTAAATAAAATAGGTATAAATTAACGGTCTTTTAATTTAAATTTATTTATAAATTATGTAACGTTTCAAATCTCCTCTTAAACATAAAAGTTTAAAACTTATAATTATTTCTTTTAAATCAAGTTAATTTAACTATTTACTATTTTTACAACTAGGGTAATTTTTAGTTTTATCTAGCTATACCTTCTTTTTAAAAGTATTTAACCTTTTAACATTATAAAACTTAAGCCTTTATACTTAAAAATTCTTAAGCTTAAGTAATATCTTTTTAAAGATCTCTTAATATCTCTAAAAGTATATAAACTCTCTTCATTATTATTAGACGTTTTCTAGAGTAGAAAGCTACCTTAGTAGAAAAATAAACCTACTTATTTATCTTTGTTTCTATTACTATAAAGCTATTAGAGCTCTATATCTAAATAATAGAATATAGTTACCTTAGGTAATAATTTATTTAATTACTTTAAAATAATTTTATTAAAGAAGGTAATTATAGTTAGTAGTTTTTACTAGTAAAATTTATAATAAATAGTAAAACTAGAAATTATAAACTAATAGTAGTAACTTAGTATTGCTTATTTTAAGGAATTAATCTTTACTTTAACTATATAATAAATAGTACTTTTACTAAGTACTTAACGGCGTTAGAATAGGTTACTCGTATATTATAATAGTTCTAACCTTAATAATACTAACGTTAATAAACCATTTATAGCCTAATACTATATCTACTTATATTGAATAAAGGCTTTTAGCTATAAAAGGGGTTATAAAAGTAAATTAAAACATTACTATAAAATTTCCTACATAGTAAAACTTCTTATATTTATTTAAAGAGAATATTATATTTTCTTTTTCTAATATACTTAGTAGGGTTTCAGCTTAATAAAATAAGGTAACGAATATAAGTAGTTTATAAAGTTCTAGACAAATTATAATTTATTTATATCAATAATAATATTAGAGTTAAAACATTAACTTACTATAATAGAAATAATAAAACTATTATTATTTATAACTTAATAAGAAATGAGATAAAATTTATTCATCTTGAAAATTAATTATTTGGGTTAAATTTATCGGTTTTATTATATAAGTATAGTATTTTCATAGAATTAGTTGTAAGAGGGTAAAAGCCGAGCGGTGTAGTAAAAAACGACGATTTTAAATAGAATAGTTTATTAAAAGGTTTACTAAGTTATAGAATTATTAATGTAATAGTTTATTTTAATTATATTATAAATGTTTAAAGTATATCCCTTTTCTATAGTTTATATTTTCTTTAACTAAATTATTAGCGTAATTTATTCTAAAGGCTATATATTTAGTCTTACTTATTTAAATAGTTTAAATTAGTAAAACCTAATTTAATTCTTATAAACTAAACGAAAAAGAAGGCTATGAAAGTATTATATATATATATTAAGTACCTAGGTATACTACGTTACGCAGCTTTTATTTTAATATTAAAAGTTCTTTTAAATTTCTAAGTTAATAAATATATATTACATTCTTCTTTAATTAGCATTAAAAATATTGTTTTATTTTTACATTATAAGAAGTATTTAAACTACCTAGTTATAGTATTAGTAAGGAATAGCTACTAGCTATAATAGTATTTATTGAGTAATATTTAAGTAAGTATATATAGTTTATAAATTTAATTTAAGAAATAGTTATTAATACTGTATAAACTAATATTAAAGAATACTTACTTCTATTATTATATTTCTATTAGCATAAGTTCTGAGTACTATAATATAAATTTATAGCTAAACCTTTTCTCTTAAATACAGAGTTAAAAGACTTATAATTATACATCGTTTTAGCGAAGTTAATTTAACTATTTACTCTTTTTATAACTAGGTATTATCTAGTTTTATTTAGTAAACTTTCTTTTTAAGCTTAGCTAATATATTAGTATTTATTTATCTAATAAAATGCTTTATAAAACTCTTCATTTAAAGTTTAAACATTTTAAAAGCTTAATTTTATTTTAATTTAGCTTAAAATATCTTAATACTTCTAAGAATATATTAACTATCTTTATTAACTATTTATATTCTTTAAGTTCTTATACTAGGTTTAAGCTATAATAAGTATCTTAGAAAGATAAAACATAATTTATCTTTTAGATAAATATAGTAATATTCTAATTTAATTTTGTAAACCTAAAAGCTTTTATATAAATAGATATAACGTTAGTCTATACCTAGTCTATTTATACTAGTACTATTAATATTAAAGCTCTTATAGTTTATAAGCTATTACCTAGTCTAACGCCGTTAAATACTAAGTAAAAGTACTATTCGCTATATAACTTAAGTAAATTACTTAAAATAGGTAATATAAAAAGGCTACTATAACCTCGTCTAAGATTCTAAGCTACTAGCTCTACTTTTTAATATATATCTTAGATAACTCACCTATAATAGCTTTTTTTATAAAACTACTTTAAAGTAGTTTAATTAACTACTACCTTACTAAAATAACCTTGATTAAGTAAGGTAACTACATTTTATTACTATAAATAGCTCTACTTTAAATAGCGATAAAAATAGAGATAAATACATGTATTTATTCTTATACTAGAATAGCCCTCTACTTTAAAATAAGTCTATTAAATATAAAGATATTTAATATATTTTTAAAGATATAAAGAGATTTTAAGCTAAAATTAGAATATATCTAGATATATAAGACTTTTAAACTTAAAATTAAAAATCTTGTAAAGTAATTTATTAGAAACGTAGATAAAACTAAGTTAGCTAAACTTAAAAAGAAGCTCTACTAGATAAGACTAAAGAATATCGTAGTTATAGAGATAGTAAATAATTAAATTAACTTAGTAAATAAAATAATTATAAGTTTTTTAACTTTATACTTAGGAGGGATTAACTATCTTTATACTCTATAAATATATATTAAAGTAGGAAGCTAATTTAATATAACGTTAAACACTACCGAGTTGCGCACCCCACTGAGTCGCGCACTTTTCCGGAAACTGCTATGGTCTACTTTCTAACTGCGTTTTTTCGCGCTATATTCTAAAATAGGAAAAACAAAAGAATCCATTATTTA
>MAVT02001165.1:0-15749 GCA_001702395.2 Diaporthe helianthi | reverse complement strand
ACTTAAGCGTATATAAAGCTTTGCTAATAACCTTTTTAATAATAATTAGTATAACCTTATAGTTAAGAATATTAAGGCTTTCCTTATATTCTACACTAATAACAAGGAGGTTAAAAAGCTTCGCTAAGAATTAGAAAACTTTTAATATAGTTACTACTATATTAAAAGGCTTAAGAAAACCTAATAAGTATTTCGGGATATATGCACTCTTTAGTTCTATAATATTTAAAAGAATGTATTATCTATCTTAGTTAGGGATCTTTAGGCTATTTAAGCTTAAAAGGATATAGAGGTAAATGCAGTACAAGAACAACGGCAGAAAGAATAAAGGAATATACATTTTTCTACTTAGAATAGTTAAAGCTGCTATAACCTACGCAAAATGGTAGAGTAGGTAGGGCTAGATAGTAACGAAGATGGGGATGGGAGTAGCGTAGTAGGGCATTTTTCTCGGGGAAGGGCGCGGAATACTATAAACTATAGGAATCTTTATAATAAAGGTACTCTAGATTAGGATAATGATTAGGACAATAATTTAGATATTTTACAACGTGTTTAATTCTAATTCTAAGTAACTAAATATTTTAAAACCAACTTATATAAGCTATTACTTACGCATTACTTATAGGTCTATGGGTACCTATGGGTAATTTTTTACGTAAGTGGGTAATGAGGACTTAGGTTCGTGCGTTGGGTACCCATGGGTACCCATGGGTGGGTAATTCCTGAGCCTAGGTTTTGGGAAAGTAAACTGACTGCTACAATAGGGAACAGCAATTACCAGTGGCGAATTCCTCTCATACTCGAGGCCTTCTTCCCAGTGCTTGTATGCAGCTTGATCTACTTTCTATGCCCCGAAAGCCCGCGTTACCTCATCCTCAAGGGCCGGCGAGAGGAAGCTCGGAAGGTCATTGCCAAATACATGACGACCCACAACGATGTCAATGCGCCTATTGTCCCATTGATCATGCAGCAGATGGAGGAATCCATCGAGTCGTCCCGCACAGGCAAGTGGGCCGCATACGACTACCGCGTCTTCTTCACAAAGGCTGTCGGCTACCGGACTTTCGCCCTTGTCCTGTACTCGGTGTTCCAGCAGTGGAATGGAGGCGCCATCATCTCGTACTACCTCTCACCCGCGCTCGACACAATCGGGATCACCGCCGCTATCGACCAGCTCGGAATCAACTTGGGTTCAACGATGGTCTACTTTGTCTTCGAGTTTGTGGGCGCCTTCCTCGTCGATATTTTCAGAAGACGCACCCTCATCTTTGCCGGCCTCGCTACTTTCATCCTGTGTCAATTCGCTGCCACGATCACGAGTCGGCAGTATTCGCTCCATCAGTCGCACGCCACGGCAGTCTTGACCGTCGTCTGGATTTTCATCTACCAGGTCTGCAGCGCATCTTTGATCGCGACCATGCACAACCTTTACCCCGTGGAGATCCTCTCGCTTCCGCTCCGAGCCAAGGGGATGGGGTTCTACAATATGGTACAAGGTGCTGCTGGTGTAGTGCAGAACTATGGGATCAGCGTCGGGATTCAAAAGGTCGGGTACAAGATCTGGCTCGTCTATATCGTGTATAACACCCTTCAGCTGATCGCGGCTTATTTCGTCTTCCCCGAGACGAGCAAGCTTAATCTGGAGGAGATTGATACTATATTCGAGACGCCAGGGTCCAATCCGGTCAAGCTAAGTTTGAAGATCGAGAAGGCGAGGGTGGAGAAGCATAGACTGGAAAGGGAGGGTTCCGCCTAGCTAAAGTAAATGTGGGTTCGGCAGCGTAAATCAAGGATCTTGATATGTTCGAACTTCGCATACAGGAAATAGGAATTGTTCTCATAAGTCATGTAGAGAACGTATACACTGATGTCAGAACCGAACACCTGTAGACACGAGAGTCTTCACACCCTCCTTCAGCCCGCCTCATAAATAACATTTGAATGTAAACTCTTACCATGACATCGCCATACTCTGGACAGGTTTTTCAACGTCATGCCAAAGCTACTATAGGAACCCTCTGTCCACTCTTTTGTTCTATAAGAAGTTGCTCTATTTAATTATAAGCCCTTCTTTTCCTTGGCCATCGCCTAGGAGAGCACAAGGTTGTCTCGTAAGAGCTTATCCTATAGATAGTTGTCTTTTAGAAACTTATCTTATGAGAGTCTAAACCTTAAATTCTTGGACTCATAGGAGATTGAAGGTGGATATCCACGTAGCTGAGTAGCGGATACCCGAGCAAAGGTTTTCAGGGATCTGGATCTTTGTTCGCCGGACGAGGATGAGGGTCAAACATTTGACCACGACATGGACATGCAAGTGGAATTGGACGAAGAGATCGTGCTGGGAGCGAGATCGACCGGACAGCCAGACGCTAGAGAACTGTAACTCTTGTTATAACGAATATGGGGAGGAGAGAGTGTACTCCAGTGAGCTAATAAGGAGGCTCAAGAATTTCAAGAGGCCGAGTATGGACACCAAGGCAGTCGTAGAGCAGATCCAGCATGTGCCGATCGTGTCATGGGATTGCAAGCACCGTGTTACCTCTAGCTAGAAAGATATCACGTTACGAGTAATCGAGTATAGTAGAATCGAGTTAATTAATTGAGGAGGAAGTTCTAAGCTAAGTAGGCAGCTTGAAAAGAGTACTATAAATAGGTAGTAATAGTAGGTCTATTAACTACTAACTACTATATAATATACCCCCTTATACTTAAAACGCATTATAAGTATAACTTATAAGTAGTTTTCCTACTAAGTTACTAGCTTTTTCTTAGTATTTTTAAGTATTCTATACCCCCTAAAAGTAACTACCCTTTAAAAAAGTATATAAAAAAGACGTTATTATAAAGAAAAGTACTTATTTTTAATTTTATACTTAATTAGCTTATTAAGCTATAAAACTTATAATAATTAGTAAGCTAATAGAGCTATAAGGTTCTATATCCTTAAAGCTTAATATCTAGGTTTTTAAGCTACTTAATTATAGTATTAACCTATTATTAGTACTCTCTTCCCTTACTCTACCTTCTTATATAAAAAGGCTACTAAGGTACTAAATATCCTTATTATTTTATAAGAATATCTTTTTTAGTAGAACTTTAGCCTCTAGCTTAAAGTTTTTTATAAAGCTTAAAAATAATAAAGCCTTACTAAATTCCTAAGTACTTAAGGGTTTTTTTATATAAATCTCTTACTTAAAAGTTAAGTAGATAAATAAGTTTATAATATAACTATTAAATAAGTACTAATAAAGGTGTTAGGTTAAATGGGTATACAAGCAAAGTAAATAGAACACGTAGCGCAATAGCAGTGTATTTGTAAGTAAGGACTACTAAACTTAGAAATCCTTCTCTTCTTCTCTAGCCCTTATCTCTCCCTTCTTTTATAAACAATTAGTCCTCGCCCTCTTGCTTCTAAGCGGCTCAAAAGTAGCGCTAGTTTATTCGTCTTAGCTCCTTTTCCGTAGCCTTATCCGTAGGCTTTTCTATACACTTGGATGCATTTGCTTACAATTAGCGTTAGCGCAGCATATCCCTTGTAACTATAATTTAACATCTAACATACTGCCCCCCTTTTAAGCTTCTATCCCTAAAAGCTACTTAGTTGCAGTGTTAGCATTATATAAAAGAAATAGTTAATATAATAATAGGGGGGGAATAGGCTAAGGGATAATAGCTAGAATACTATAGCTTATATTGTAAAAGTAGTACAAATAGTATTATAGCGTAGTTTTTAAAAATATAAGCGTAAATAGTTATTAGTATTATATAAGGTATTATATAACTAAATATATTGTTTTTTTAAATAGCTTATTATACTAAATAGCGTTATTATAACTACTTTTTAATAGTTTCCCTACTTAAATATTTAACTCCTTGTTTTTTTATAATTATTCTTTTTCTTTTTATAAGCACTTGTAGATTTTTTGTAAATTATTCCTATAAGTGCAACATGCATAGCGCGCGCGCAGCGCTAATACAAGTATATTACAACTATAGCTATAATTATACTTATAACTACATTTATAAGCACTACTAGAATAGTAATAGTAAGTACTTATAGCGTAAATGCATAATAGTTGCTATGCTAGCGGTATATAGTTGCTAATTAGTTAATAAATATTTACTTTTTTTTCTTATTCTTACTGCCGCTATAGCTTTTTCTTAAGAGGATTTTCCTTTTTTTTTAGTAAGTCTCTCTTATGCATTGTAGTTATTGCGCAAGCTATGCGCGTTTATAAGTTAATAGTAGCTTAAAAGCTTTCGCTATTTAAGTAAGTTAAGGTTAATAATGCCTATACTACTAAAGAGTAGTATATACGCCGCGTTTATACTACTTTTAAAGACTTTTTTTACTATTGCATTAATTAGCTTAATAGTAAATTATATATTTACATAGCGCTAGTATAGCGCATTTACTAATATTATATAGCTAAAGCTAAACGCTATATTTAGTATATTGCTAGAAACTATAAAAGTTGCGCTATTATAAGTATATTGCATTTTAAGTATACGTATACTACTAACGCGCATTATAGGTTTTATATAAAGTAGTTAAATTAATAAAGCAAGCTTTTTATAGCTTAAGTGTTGCGTAGAATTAGCTTTTTATTGCTATTATTAAGGTTTTTTCTACTAAAAAGGAGCTTGCTACTGCTATTACTGCGGCTATAAGCGCTAGCGCTACGCTTACGCAAGCTAAAAACAAAAAAAATACTTAACTTAGTTAAAAGTAATATAAAAGCGCTTTAGCGTATTGCTAATGCTATAAAAGCAATTGTAGCAAAAAAGTAGTGCGTTTACTATATTATAGAAAAGGGCTTTTCTAAAAACCCTAAGTAGGTGGAATATATAATTGTGCAAGGATTTTTTTTTAAAATAAAATAAAATAGCTGCGCCTTTGCGCAAAAAAAGCTGCATATAAGCTTATTACTTTTTTATATTATTTACCTTATATTTTTTAATTAGTAATTTATTATAGATATTTTTTTATAGCTTTTACAAATTATTATCGCTACTATATCCTTTTTAGCAAATAAAGTATTATTAGTAATTATATGGGCCCTAATAGCTTAAAATGTTTTTTACTATAAAAATATTTACTTCCTTTATTTTAACCTTTTTATTAAGTAGTTTAAATATTGCGCTACTTTTGCGCTAGAATTATTTAAATATAGCAATTAAAATAAAGTTATAAATTTTATAGGATTTTGGAAAGTTTAATTAGTATACTAACCTATAGTTTTTTATTACTTTAGCTACGCGAAAAAAGCCTAGGTATTTTGCTATAAGTTTATAGCTTCTTTGTTGTTAGCGCAAATGCTTTATTAATACTATAACTAAATTATTTTTCTTAAACCTTTTATTTAGGTATTTTTAATTATACTACTTTGTATACTTTTTGCTAGCGTTAAGTAGGTATTGCGCAATTTTTATATATTTGTTTTATAATTTCTAACTTTTTTTATTTGCAAAAAGAATGCGGATTTCTTTTAGTTTTAGCGAATTAGTTAGTTTTTGTAGGTAGAACCTAAATAGAGTAAAAGCAAGTGTTGTTTTTATAGCAAAGTATATTAAATTGTTATATATAAATTAAGTAATAAAAAAAAGCTGTATTTAATTAGTATGTTTATTATTATAGTATATTTGAAGATAGTATTTAACGTTTTAATTTTATTATTTAGTTTAACTACTTATTTAAAGGTAGAATAAAGTACTTAGGCGTTATTTTATTGCAAGGTAGGAGTAGAGTTTAGTTTAAAAGTAATTTATAAAAAGGCTTTTTTAGTTTGTAATAATTTTATTAGGGATTTCTTAGATATTAAAAATAAAGATAATTAATAGGTTTGCAAAATTACTACTTGTAAGTTGCTTTAATATAAAGATATAAAAAGTGTATTTTATTAGTTGGTTTATAATTACTAAGATTAAGTTATAATGCTTGTTATTTTGTAGATTAATAAAAAAGAGTAATTTAGTAATAAAGTTTATTGTTATTTTTTGCTATAGGTATTATAGTAGTAGTAGTATAGTAAGAAAGCTAAGCAACTTATATATTAAACCCTTTGTTTCTTAGTAAGTTATATAAGTGTTAATATATATTTTTATATTTTTTTGCAAAAAGTTTTAATAGTAGTAGCTTATAAGTAGCTTATATATTTTGTTTAAACTAAAGTATTTTGCAAATTAATTATTATAGTATAACTTTAATAGCTTTTGTTTTATAGAGGGGTTAGGGGGAATATAAATTCTTTTCTTTGTATATAGTAGTTTGTTTTGTATAAACTATGTTTGCGTTGCGTTAACGCTTTTTCGTTAGCAAGCTTTTTATACTTTTGTTGTTACAAATAAGTTTTTTTTATCAAAGGTTTTAAATGTAGTTTTTTATTATAGGCTTTAGCGTAGCTTTTGCGTTTACGCTACGCACTTGCGCTATATGCGTAATTATATAATTTTAAGCTTTATACTTTAGTTTTGTATTTTTAGTATAGTGTTTGTTTAGCTTAGGCGCTATATTTATATTGCTTTCTTTATTTACTTTATAGAGTATTTTATCTTAATTACTATTGTGGGTTATTTTTACTTTACAACTAAACTAGTTATAGCTATTGTTATAGTTTTTATTATATTGCAATGTAATAAACTTGTATAAATTGCGCAACTTTAGTATATACTTTTTTTTAATATAGTTTAGTTTTCTAAATAGCTTATTTGCAAGGTTTATAACTCTTAGCTAGTAAGTAATAACTAGATTAATTGCCGCTAGTATGTTAAGCTAGTATAGCTTTTTTGCTAAAAAGTTGGTTTTTGTATATTAATACTTTAAGTTAAGGTAGTTAGTTAAAACTATAATAGCTTTTTAAGTATATTGTAAATAATAACGCTAGGTTGTTATAGCATTAACGATTATAAGTAGCTTTAGCTTACTAATCCTATAGCGTTATTTCGAATTTATAAGTTTCTTTAATTAAAAAGTAATAAAGTGCTATTTTTCTTTAAAGAATTATAAAACAATAAAACTAATTATATTTTTAAATATATTGGTTTTCAAGTGTATATATAGCTTAGAATTATAATATTGTAGTAGTAGTACTATAATAAAAGCGTTTTAAAGTAATTTAAATGCTGCTTTTGCACCTAGTAGGAGTACTAGAATATTTATGGTTTTTTTTTGCAATAGGTTTATTAAAAGGACTATAATCCTTAAGAAGGCCTTAATAATTTTGTAGTAAAATTCTATAAACCCTAAAAAAACGAGAATATTTTAAATACTACTTAAAAGCAATTATTTTGCAATTGCAATAATGCGTTTTTGCTTTATACTTACTTCTTTTGGGGTAACTATAAAGCTAAAAGATTTAATTTTTATAATTTAAAATTTACACTTTAAAAGGTTTAAATATAATTTCGCTGCGTTAAGTTATTTAAATATATTATATATATATTATATATGCATTTTGTTATTACTATTGTAAATTAGAATATTATTTAAGTATATAATGTAGTAGATATTAATAAAGCTAGCAAGTATTTTATTAATAAAGGCTTAGAACGTTGTAGGGGCGTTAGTAAAGCTAAAAGGTAGTACTAAGTATTTAAAATGGTTATACTTAGTGCAAAAGGCTGTTTTTATTTATTGCCTACGCGGATTTTAAGCTAGTAGTATGCTTTCTTTGGGTTTAACTTACTATAAATCCTTATATTAGAAAGTTAGTTTAGTACTTTTGCTACTAGTAAAAAAAGATGTAATTTTTGCACGTTTGTTTATTGAACGTATAGTAGTTAATATATAAATGAAGCTTGCTACTTTTTTTTAATATAAATAAAACAAGAGCTTTAGCCGGGCTAGTTAAAAAGTAGATTTATTTTTTTACTAATATTTTATTTAAGTAGCTTTTAAGTATTTTTAGCTTTATGCTTAAAAGGGGATAAAATAGGCCTTATAGTATAATCTATCCTTCTTTAAATTTAATCTTATAGTTAGATGAGGTATACTTAGCAAGGGTCTTTATTTTTTCTTTTGATTTAAGGTACTAGAAATTATTATACTCGCTAGGTAAGCAAGGCTTTAGCGTAGCGTCTTTGCTTAGCTAAAATTCAGTTTTTTAAGTTTTGCAATCTTTTAGTAGAATAGGGTAAGTATAAATTATTATAATCTTTAATGGTTGCTTAGGAGCAGCGCTAACGCTAAGTTATTCCTTGTATAAGGAGTAGCGCTACTATTAGCTTCCCTACTAGATTAGGGGGTTTATTACCTTTAGCTATAGAAAACCAAGAATAATAGGCTCTTTAATATTAGCAACGACGAAGCAATAACGCTATATCTTAGTTGCGCTCTATAAATTAGTTATCTTAATGAAAATAAAATAACTTTTATAGGTAAGGATAAGCGTTTTATTTATAGTAGCTAATCTAAGAGCTAGATTAAAGTAGCTTTAGTGCTTATATGTATTAATAACCTTGTAATTAATTAAGTTTTTTTTCGCTTTTAAGTTAATAAGCGCTTAATAGTATTAAAATTTATTTCCTAGGCGAATTAATATAGTAATATATAATTATTGCTTTTTTGTAGTGTGTATGCTGCGCACTCGCAAGGCTATAGGTTTTTAGTTAGTAGTTAATAACTTGGGATATTTCGCGATAATATAGCCCTTTTAATTGCAGTTATAGCACACAAGGTTTAAGCATTACCCCTAGTAATAGTTGGTTGCGCTATATATATAGTAGTTGTTCCTTTGTAGCTTAGGATAGGCGTTAGCAAAATACCCTGTTTGCTAGCAATTAAAATAGGTAAGTTAATAACCTAATAGATTATTAGTAGTATTTGCGCGCTAGTTCCTTGCTATAGGGGCGCTAGTATTTCTTTATATAAGATCTTAATTATTATTATTTTAGTCGTATTTAACTATATGCCCTATACGCTAGTAGTTGTAGTAAATAAGCTAAGTTTAATTACGAGAGTTTTATAAAGGAATTGCGTTGTTATTTTGCTAGTGTATAGGTAGTAAACCTTAAATAGCTTTAATACGTTAAGCAAAACTAATAGTTTTATTTTATATATTTAAGCGCTATAATTGTAAATTAATAGTAACGCTAATTTTAAGTTAAAAGTAATTAATAATATTGTTAATTTGGTGGGATTTAACCTATATTTTTGAAGTTTTTATTCTAGTTTTTTAATAGCGCCTAGCAAATTCTATAATTAATTCGTTGTTTTGTTAGCGTATGCTTAAAAGCAATATAAACGCCGTTATAGCGTAAGTAGTATTGTTATTTAGTTAATCTAATAAAAGGTTTTCAAAGGTATTATAGGGAATTGCAAAGGAGTTTAATCTCTTATCTTGTTGCTAAGTAGGATAAATGCTTTAGTCTTGCTTGGGATCTTCGCGTAAGTAGCATACTATATACTTAACTTTTGCCTAGTTTAAAGTTAAGTTAAATAACTTAAAGTAAAACTATAGGTTAAAAAGAAAAGTCCTTAACTCTATATAAGAGGACCCTTTATACTTTAACGCAAGAAGATTGTTAGAGTGTAAGGTAGGCTCTAACGCTGCATTTGCGCTGCGAAGTATAAATACTATATCTTTAGGGAGGGTTTTTAAAATAGGGTTTAAGAGTGCAAAAGGGCTATTTTTATAGCGAAGTATTGCAAAGTAGGCTTGCTTATTGCGTAGGCGCTAAATAATAGCAGCTTTTTTAAGTTAATTGTTAAGCTTTTTTTATATGTTTAAGGGCTTTATAAGTAAAATGCGCATAGTTGTTAGCGCTTTTGCTACTACTATATTGTAAAGTAGCTTTGCTAAAGCTAGGGCTAGGCGAAGGTATATTATTTTAAAAGTAGGGTATAATAGCATATAGACCTTAAAGCTAATTTCTATATTTATCCTAAGTAGTTATATTAGTTTTGCTACAAGGAACGCTTTTTTAAGTATTAAGCGCTATAGTATTTTAGATAGTTTACTTTTTTTAAAAAAAAGTAAAAGTTTAGAATATTAAGTTAAATAAATATACAAGTAGAGTAAATAGAATATATAGCGCAATAGCAGTGTATTTGTAAATAAGGACTATTAAACTTAGGGATCTTTCTTTTTTTTCTCTAGCTTTTATCTTTTTCTTTTTTTATAGATAATTAGTCCTTGCCCTTTTCCTTCTAAGCGGCTTGAAAGTAGCGCTAGTTTATCTATTTTAGCTCCTTTTCCGTAGCCTTATCTGTAGGCTTTTCCATGCACTTAGACGCATTCGCTTACGATTAGCGTTGGCGCAGCGTATTCCTTGCAATTGCAATTTGGCATCTAACAAAAGGTATATAAATAGAAAATCTTATCTACTATATTAATTTTTATTACTAATATTTATAGTTAGTATTACTTAAGGTATAGGCTTTACTTAATTAAGTAAGATTTTAAGCTACTAGTACTAAGTAAAGGATTAGCTAACCTACTTAAGAGTAAGGATTTCTCTTAAAGTAAATATTTCTAGCCTTTATTAAGCCTAATTAGGAATAAATATCATACTAATAGTAAAAAGAAAATTATATATAATAAGGTCTTCTTATACTTTAAGTAAACTCTAAGCTTTTATATATATATATACTTTATACTACTTTCTATACTATTTAAGGGGTTTTTAGCTTTCTATTTAAATAGTAAAGAGTTTCTTCTAATACTAGCTTTATATATTTATCTTTATAAGCTACTTTAATAAGGTATAATTATATTTTAGTAGGTATATAATTACTTAAAAAGTAATTAAATTAAGTATTTTTTCTTTGTTATTTTAAGTATTAAGTATTAGTTCCTCTAAAATAAAGTTAAAAAGATTATAGTTAATAAATATAGAATTTAGTTCTAAATACTTAATAGGTACTTAAAAATAATATCCTATTTAGTAATCTATACTATATAGTCTTCCCTATACTCTAAGAGCGTTTCTTTACTAATCTTACTCTTAGTTACCATTCTAGGTAATTTAAGTTTATCTTTCTAAAAAGTAATAAGTTAAGTCTATTAGTTACTAAGTTACTACTTATAAATAGCCCCTTAGTACTTATTTTCCTTAGTAATAAGCTATAAAAGTATAAGTATAATAAATAGTAGGTTAGTTAAATAACTTAAAAAGACTAGTAGCTTTAAAGGTTATAAGAGTAGACTAGGCTTATAACTATTATATTATAAGTAATTAAGTATAGTAGAATTAAGTTAATTAAGGAGGAAGTTCTAAGCTAAGTAGGCTGCTTGAAAAGAGTACTATAAATAGGTAGTAATAGTGGGTCTGTTGACTGCTGACTACTGCGTGACAAAAGAGTCTACAGCAGCTCAAGAACCCTGTACGACCAAGACCAACGGTGGATTATTTCAGAAGCGTGGACGTTTCAGGGACGAAGCCTTCGTATCCGGTCCTAGATAGCGGGTGACTCTGGAGATGGTGACGGTCAGGCAACTTTTCCGGGTGCTATTGACTTCATGATGGCATTTGTCGCTACCAACTGCCACAAGAGCTCGAGACTCTGTGTGTCGTAGGCTTTTCTTCCATGGATGCCATTCGTAACTCATAGTCTGCGAGCAGAGTTTAAAAATTAGGTGATGTCATCTGTTCTTCAACAGTCGATGTTTTTTTTTTTTTTTTTTTTTTTTTTTTTTTTTTTTTGCAGATGCGAAGGACACAGATAGGGTGCACAGCGATATCCGTGACTTCGTAATAGTACAAGCAACCCTGATGCTCGGGGGTTGGAGTCCGTCATAACGCACATCATGAAAACTATGTCATAATTAGGATTGAACCAGTTTCTTCGAACCCTGACTTATGATGTGTTGCATAGAACTGCTAGATGGGCGTTCACCCTCCTCGTAGAGTCGTCCCGCTGGTGCTTCTCTCATTCGTTCCCTTTGTGTAACGGTTGACCACCCCAAGCCGAAAACTAATTATAACATTAGTCCAAGGATCCTCAAGTCCTGCAATTTTCAGGACCTAGATAACAGAAGAGGAACGTTGCTTACAAATCATACACGGTACAACCATAGTCCATCTGATCAAAGCGATAGCAACAACAGCAGCAAAGATTGTAATCGGCATCAACGTCGTACTCAATACAGCCGCCCTGTCCTCACTCGACTCCTTCTGAACCACACCAGGTAACGACAGATCCACCGACGACGCCATTGGGTTACCCTCAGAACCGGCCTGCTCGCGCGAGAACAACGCAGATATCTAGTACGCACTTGCGGTGAGCTTCAACCCCCCTAGAAGAGGATGATAAGCCGAAAGACAATGAAGAGCACATACCAGCCCATTCAGCCTCTCCGTGCGCGCCTTGAGATCCACCAGCGTCTCCTCCAGCGACGCCATGTGCCGCTCCACTGCAGGTATCGCCTCGATCATGCCCTGCATCGCCCTGTGGTACCGGTCTAGGAACGACGGCGCGACAACGTCCGCCACCACCGTCTCGTGCTCCCGTGATAGCATCTCCAGTATCTCTCTGCCCATCTTGATCTGCCGCAGCTTGCGGGCCGCGCTGTCGGCAATCTCGCCGGAAGCTTGGGACCAGGATATCAACCTGTCGATGCTAAAGGGCTTCGAGTTCTGCTGCGTCGGTGTGCCCGGCGAGAGGTCGATGAAGCTCGGCTCCGTTGATAGTCGCCTCGCGTAGGAGGACGACTGTCGTGAGAGAGATTGGCTTTTGGACTGACTCATCCTCGTCGTCAAGTCTCCAACCCTCGCCGCCTCACTACTCCCACTGCCGACCTTCCGTTCTATGTCCTTGACATGAGGCAGGTCGCTTGTGCTGAGCTGGTCATCGAACGAGTGCAGCATATGAAGACAGGAGACAAAGCTCAGCAAAGGCGGTGCAAAGATGTAGCCGCGGTACATCTTCAACATGTTTCTAAAGCCCACCCAGGCCTCGCTCGGGATAACCGCCCCAGCATTGGCTTTGCTGGACTTTTTCTTCGTAGAGCTGGAATCCGCCACCGGAACCCGATCCTTCGCCTGCTCTGGAGGTTTTCGATCGATGAGGAGACCTCTTGTCTCCAGAGTCTGGCGATTGAATGTCCACACCAGTGCATAGTCGGCCGTGCCGATAAAGGTCGTCACAATCCCCTTGGTCGTGTCGTTGTACTCGTGGAAACCGTCGTAGTCACGAGCAATGAAATAGAGCGCGCCGTGGTCTGCATCCATCGTGTTCACATAAAGGTGGAGGAAGGCCTCGCGGGAAATGGCCAGAGTATTTGTGTCCTCATCCGAGCCCTCTTGGGGCGGGGCACGTTGGATGCAAACCATTTTGAGTGACGCGGCGGCCTCCACCTCGTGCTTGGCCTTCCTGGGAGCAGCCTCATCACTAAACTTGGCAGGAGAAGTGGCTGCCGTGGCTGTCGTGGCCGATGTGCTTGCTGTCTTGTTGCTCTGCAGACTCACACTCCGCGAATGGCCCGCCATACTGGCCGTCCCGCTGTCCGTTGCCTGTCCCCGCGCCTTTGGTATCTTTGCATCTGGGTGCTGAAGCTGCGATGCAGGTCGTTTCGGGCTTGATTCCATCAATTCAACTGGTCTCATCTTCATGAACGCGACCAGATCTTCCTCGTACACCGACCATTCATTGAACGTGGTGTGGTTCCCACCGCGGTCGCCCGCAGCTGCACCTGTTGTCTTGGGTGCCCCATCCTGCAGTTTTCCAGCGCCTGCACTGCCATCAGAAGTGGAAGAGGCGTTAGGTATGCTCCCTATCGACTGTCGATTTGATAGTGCGCCTGAGGTGGAGGGTTGTGCATTTGGTGATTGAAAAGCGCCGATCTCGATGACGTTATACCGCTGGGAATCGTCACTGCCGCTCCGGAACTTCTGATGCTTGTCGAACGTCGACTGGGCGATCAGCTTCAGGCCTTCCATGGCTGAACGTCTCCTGTAAGACGGGTTTAAGTCGCCGCGGAAGAATTCACGACTGTGGATCCTGCAGAACGAAAACGGGCCCTGCAAGGGGTGTTTCTATGGATAGACGATATTGATACCGTTAAATGGATGCAGGCAGCCAGCCTGGCAGCGCGGCCGAGATGGAACGAGGGGGTTGGGAGGTGTGGCTTGAGGGGTATGTAAGATACCTAAGCAGGTAGGCAGGCAGGCAGTGTGGCGAACAAACCTGTTTCCTTGTTGCAACCAAGCGCATCACCCAGACTTCTCAGCTTCCGTTCGTCATCATGCGCTAGCAGTTGACCAGCAGCAAGATTGGTGGAAGCTCAATCATCGGGTCTCATTTCCAAAGGTTGGAATTTTTGTTTGGTGTGCAGGGGGGGCGATCTCACGGTGGAGGGTTACGCCCGGGCATGATTTGCCAAATCGCATGCCAAGCGCGCCGCTGCAGTGCCATAGATGGCAGCAGCAGCAGCCCTGTGACATGTCGTTCCATTGTACGTCAAAGCTTCAAACTTCATGCTACTCTTTGACAGGCCTCGGGAGGTTGCATCGCTTCTACCCATAAGCCAGTCTCATGGAAGGGCAAAAGGTCGGCCAAGATGCACATTAGTAAAATGCATCAGACATAGATGGAGAAGTAGAAGTAAACCGACCCCGGATCCTGGCTAGGTGGAAGTGCAGCGGGGCGCATGAACTTCGGCCAATTTGACGCAAGGTCATGCTTCTACAGTGGGTCTGCGAGAAAAACGCCAGACGCGAAAACATTTGAACGCCCATACAAAACCCACCAAACTTTCAGTTTTCAAAAAGCTGAACATAGCTAAATAGAAGGGTTAGATTTATATTGTATTTTTTTAAACGTAAAAATCTTAAACGTATAATAACTAGGTTCTTCTATAGTTCTACTATTTATATATAATTTAATCTCTCCTAAATATAAAGTTAAAAGACTTATAACTATAGGCTTTTTTAAACTAAGTTACTTTAACTATCTACTATCTCTATAATAAAAGCAAGAACCTTATATAGTGAGATAGTTACTCTACTAAATACCACTAAAGGTATATCTAACGCTATAAAGGAAAAGAGTAGTAAAAATAAGAACCTAATAACGTTAGGTAGTCGCTCTACTAGATACCGCTGAAGGTACGTCTAATGCTATAGAGGAAAAGAGGGGAAGAAAGTTAAATAGTAGCTTAGGGCTAAGAGATAGATTTTATATACTCTAATTAGAGAGGATATATATAGTAAAGGGTAAAAGAAGAGTTGAATTATTATATTCTAAAAAGCTCTAAAATCTACGCGGTGGTATAACTACTCATATAGCCTATCTATAGTAGGTTTTCCCTGCGCTCTGGAATAGTAAGAAGAAAGTTAAATAGAAGCCTAGAGCTAAAAGATAGTTTTATATATTCTAATTAGAGAGGGTAAATTTAGTATAGGGTAAAAAAAGAGTTAAATTATGAAGTTCTAAAAAACTCTAAAAATCTATATAGTAGTATAACTACTTATATAGTCTATCTATAGTAGGTTTTTCCCTATACCTTAGAATATACCCCTTTTAAACCTATTATTTATATAGTAGGTAATAGGGTAATATACTTATAATAACCTAATTAAAAACCTTAAATATCTATCTCTATATTCTACTAGCTCCTTCTAAGCTTTTATACTTTTTCTTACTCTTTTTTTATAGTATACTAATTATTATTAAAGACTACTTTAATAATATTTATTTATAAAGTATACTTAAGAAAAATTACTAATATAAAAACCTACTTAAGTATTTTTAAAGTATTAATATACTTATATATAGCCTTATTATATATAATAATAGTATCTTT
>MAVT02001164.1:0-15754 GCA_001702395.2 Diaporthe helianthi | reverse complement strand
GAAAAATATAGTAATAGCTAAAGCCTTAATCGTAGTTAATTACCTATTTACTATTAATCCAATCCTAAGGTTTAATACTTCGTCCTATAATAATATTTATTTTTTAACTTATTACTTAGCTTTATTCGAAACCCCCTCCCCTAAATTAGTTTATACTAAAGATTACTCCGTACTTACACTTTAAAGTATTTTAAAGTCGACTTTCATTTTCAAAATGACAAAGAACACAGCATTTGCTACAATGTGCCCTGTTATAAATTACTACGTGCTAGTTTATCTGCTGCTTCATAAATGAACCACTCAGACCTTTTACCTTCATGTATCTAAATTGATAAATTTATCCACTGCAAGTTATACATACAATTCCACGACCTGAACCATATCCCTGATGCCGATCGCCGTCCTTTCATCTGACGGGGGCTGGGCAGTGAGGGGGAGTTTGTCCAACTTCTCCACATCCAACCACGAAACAAGTGTTGTGAAGAAGGATCTGGTCACCTGAGCGGAGACAAGTTCGGGGAAACAGGAGCCGAGCCTGCTGCAATGTAAATATAATAACATTGAAGACAACTGCTGTTTTCTTGCCAATGAGGCGAGGGGGGCTTCCAGGTTCCAGCAACGGAGTTGTCAGATTACTTATGATGGTAACATACGCTCTGCGCCTACAGGACCTGGCACTTTTGGGCCTTTTAGCCACACCAAGCGCTTCAGCCCGAGCGACACCATGGGAGCCATACATCCTAAGCCCGTCTTCGCGTACGGTACGCCCGGTCAAAGTTTCGGTCGTGGGTGGCAAACATGAGGTTTCGTCCGATGCCGAGGGATACGTGCTGTCCCTCGACACGGGGGCGCAGGCTAGCCTGGACTACGGCGTTGAAGTCGGCGGGCTGGCCACTTTGACCATCAAGACATTGGCGGACATATCCGAGGGCCCTCAGCTGTCTCTGGCGTTTGCCGAGTCTCCTGCACATGTTGGGCCAATATCGGACGACGCGACTGGATCGATAGCCTCGCAGGACTGGGACAGGGAGCTCAATGTCACCGTTGACGCTGGGGATGCAGTTGTGTACACCATGCCAAAGGAGAGGTTCAGAGGAGGTTATCGATTCATGACCATTGTTGCGAAGGCGCCAGTCACCATTTCCAACATCACGTGTGCGATTGGTTTCTCGCCGTCACAGGAGGACCTACGAGATTATTCTGGCTATTTCTACGCGCCTGGCCAAGATCCTTTGTCAAGAATTTGGTACGCGGCTGCCTATACAGTGCAGACCAACATTGGCCCAGTGGACACTGGCCGTCACCTCCCGCAGGTCCAGCCAGGTTGGGCATACAACTCCAGCACCGGGGTCGCCGGACCTGTGTTGATGGACGGCGCAAAGCGGGATCGCGCGGTGTGGCCGGGTGACCATGGCATCTCAGGCCAGACGGCGTTCCTGGCTCTGGGCGATGTCGGGCTTGAAGCATTCAACAACTCGCTCGAGACCATGTTTTATTACCAGAATGCAAGCGGCAGGTTTCCCTATGCTGGGCCGTCGACACGGTCATTCAACTCTGGCAAGGAGAGCGACACTTATCACGCGTGGAACCTGATCGCCATCTACCATTATGCCATTTTCACAGGTGACGAAGACTGGGTAAAGCGTCACTGGGCCAATATCACGAATGGTGTGGGATACATTCTAAATGGGATCGATGCAGATGTCGGCCTCCACAACCAGCTCGGGGCCAACGACTGGGGCCGGCAGGGCACAGGCGAATTCAATAGTGCGCTGAATGCACTCGACTACGGTGCACTTGTCTCAATCTCGTCCCTTGCTAAGGCTTTGTACAAGTCAGACGAGGCGGATGCATGGAGTGCTGCGGCAGACGGCATCAAGGAGGCGTACAACAAACATCTCTGGGACCCTGACGCATCGCTGTACAACGACAACACAACCACGTCTCTCCACCCCCAAGACGGCAACGCCATGGCCCTCTTCTTCAATCTCACACAAGATACCACACAAGCCAAGTCCCTCAGCAAAGCCCTCGAGACCAACTGGAACACCTTCGGACCCGTGACACCAGAGCTGCCCGACACCATCTCCCCCTTCATCTCAGGCGTGGAAGTCCTAGGCCACTTCGCAGCAGGCCAGCCAGACCGCGCCCTGGAGCTCACCGAGCGCCTGTGGGGGTACCTGCTCGACTCGCCCGAGATGACGGGCAGCACCTTCGCCGAGGGCCTCGCCGCCAACGGCAGCCTGTACTACCGCGGCGCGTCGGGCTACAACTACGACGCCGCGTACACCAGCATGAGCCACAGCTGGTCGACAGGGCCCCTGGTCGCGCTTTCCACTAAGCTCGCGGGACTGGAGCTCTCGGGCTGGTTGAGGTGGACATTTGCACCGCGGCCGGGCGGTGGGGTGCGAGAGGTGCAGTGTGGGTTTAGGAGTCCCTTTGGGGAGTTTAGCGTGAGCTGGAGGCTGGATGGGGCTAGCTTTAGTGCGAATGTGTCTGTTCCTGAGACAACTGTAGGTGATGTTGTTCTTCCCTGGGCATGTGAGGCTGTTAGACTTGATGGCCGAGATTGGACTGGTACGACTGTTGATCGAGTGACGAGCTTTGTGGTAGAGGCGGAAGGTTGCGATATATAGAAAATTGTGTATAGTGAGTGACGGGTATACTTAAGTACCAGTAAACAAAGTTTATCATTTCTGGAGTTTCATTTTCTACTACCTAGGTCCTAAGTATGCCTGCACTGATCTTTCGCCATGGTGGAAATGCAGTTTATTCTACTTCCTGAATCACCAACTAGGTCATCAGCGTCTCGTGGTAATTATATTTGGTCGCTGAAGATAGGGTAGTCAATGGCTTCCAGTGTACACATAATGCTCCTTCTTGTCAGTCGGATCGTTCACGTAATACAATGTCTTGATGTCGTAATAAAAAAGGAAACCACGTCTCTCGGCTCAGCACTTGGGGTTTTCAATCGATTATTGGTGGCTGGCGAAGTCACCTAGCCATTGGATAGGCTTTCGCGTAGACATTTAACATTTCGAGCATGATTATCTGGGAAGAAGAAAAACGCGCACAGAAATCAAACATCGCTGAACAGTGAGCACTACAGGATACTAGTAGGCAGACTTCAAGTTGCTGAGCAACAATGGGCTTCGGCTCTCGGTTCCAAGGTTGCCTTTTCGCAGTGCGCTAACGTCCCTAGTCCTCCCTAGTTGACGGTTATAGTGTATTGGTAAAATTGACAACACTTGAGAGATACCTAGGTAGGCTCTAGTCCCCCATAGTTGCAGGGTGACGGTTATAGCGTGTTGGATAGAATTGACAAAAATAGGAAAATTGAAAGAAATAGGATAATTGACAGAAATAGGATTAAAACAGCGAGCGAAAAAATCTGGACCTAGATAAATTCTTCTCTCACCTCTGCAAAAGAACATTGCACACTTGGCCTGCTAACATTACCACTCAGCCGACTGATTGAATAAATCACCATGGAGCAGATCAGCACCACAACACCCAACTCGGGATGGAATAAAATGCCAGCAGAGCTTCGGCACATGGTTTTCGAGCTTTGCACGTGGAACACCCCCAACTCGGCCGAACCCTTTGACGCACCTTACCAGCTCGCCGCCCTCGCCTCCGTCTCCCGGGATTGGCAGGATTATGTTGAGGGCCGACTGTTTCAGCGCCTGACTCTCAAGACTGAGGCCGAAATTGAGACGTTTGCAAAGCTCGTACGGGGCAGAAGACGGGCACACGTGAGGTGGATATGGCTGCGTGTCGAGCTGCCAATGTACGACTGCCAGCAGTGCCATCGCACCGAGACCCGGAAGGAGATCCTGGTCCACAAGCACATCTTCACTAATCTCGTTTGGAACCTCTTCGATGTCCTATCCGAATGGAAAAACAGTGAGGCCTGGCACGCTGGCATCACCCTCGAGTTGAGCGCACATTCCCCCAGCGACGCACAACACTTCAACAAGGACCTTCGATTTCGCCTACACGATACGGCATGGGACAGGTGGGACGACCGTCCAGTGGCACCGCACCACGACCCTTTCCACGGCTGGGAGGATGGGAAAAAGGTCAAAAAAATTCCACGGAAAGCGAAACTTCGACTTTTTGGCCATGGACTTCGCTTTGATTACAAGCTATCATGCGTCCGTCGTATGCACATGCGCCTACCCAAGGTTTCAGTCGTCTCCTCATTCGTCATCCGGCGGCAGTTCCCTCGTTCGTTCTCAGGCTTAAAGTCCCTCAACACCATTGTTCTCAGCCTTACCCGCCTCAGCAGCTTCTCTTACGAGCCATGGCGAGGCCCGACTGTTGCCTACCAAACGCATCAAGACACGCATTACGCATTTCTCGCAAACAAGGCGCTGAAGGCTAGGATGAAGTCACTGAAGAAGGTCTCGATTTTTGAGAACCACGACGACATGTTCTATCGCGCCTCCAAAAATGCTACAATGCAGCGCCGCAAGACAGGCTGGCTCTCGTGCACCCTAGCCCGGACGAGCCATAAACTAGAGGAACTATACGTCGCCAAAAACGCCGATGCGTACGAGTTCTTTTACGCTTTCCGACCACAAGCACCGCCCGCGGAGAGGAGGTGGATGGTGTGGAAGAACCTGAAGAAGCTCTCGCTCACGACACGGCTGTTGGCTCCTGGGTTTGGCGACCTGGTCACCCTCATGGCGGCCGAGGGGGCGATGGCGATGCCGAAGCTGCAGGTCATGGAGCTGTGGAACTGCTGGACCAGGAGAGGTATAGCGGCCGTCTTCCGCTTCCGGAGAGGGGAGACTGCGGCTAGTGTCGAGTTCGTCAGCACTTGGCCTGGAGGTTTAAATTTCTCTGCGGCAACAAAGACGGCTTGGGGTCGCGTTGCGACAGCGAATAGGCCATTGCCGTTTAGTTGGGAAGAGAGTACTTGGAATTCAGGGGAAATCGATGGAGAGCATTCCATGCTGTCGAAATTGGAATTGGTGGAGCACATGTTGAGTCCTATTTCGCTGCGCCAGATTGCGAGGGAGGATCAGCGGCGGCGGGAGGAAAGGGATGCATAGTCCATTGCGTGTGATTCTGTCGACGGAGGACTACCCTACGATATCATTGGTCATGATATTACCATGGTACTGTCAATTTTTTCATTGAATTTGTTGGAAATCAGTTGCTTGCGCGAGGTGACAGCCCGGTCATCTTCGCCGGGTAGCAACGGGGAATGTATAAAAAAGCCAGCTAAGAACTTTGAAGTGCGTAGACCTCAAGCTGGGGCGATTGGAGGATGTGGTAATATAGAAAAGATTACCACGATTACTATCGTATAGGAATCAAGGTTCTTCTACAGTATTCAATGCTTCTCTTTGTAGTTGCACACACGTTCTGCAAACCGGGGTGCGTCCCTCTGAATCCGAGCTTGGGATGGGCATACCTACTGAAGTACCTAAGTAGGTACCCTAAGGTAGTCTAATTCATCAACGAGACTCTCCCTACCCGTGCGTGCAGCCAGCGTCCGCCTACGCATTGATTTTCAGTCAGCTACCAAATAATAAAAAATAAGTGCATATTAGGTACCTGGGTATCATAGCCCCCACTATGCGATTTCTAGAGATAGTTGCTAGACCGTTCCTTCTAGAGGAATACAGTGCCCCTTACAAAAGAACCGCTCCTATTTCTATAATAGGTCTAGCGACGCATAAAAGTTGTCACAGTTGATAGCTTTATGACCAAAGGTACTTCAGGACCGTCCCTCCTTTTAAAGATCTTTACTCTCCTAGGTGTCTCTGAGCGTTTACCACTGTATGAAGGGACTGTACGCCTTCGGGTCGTCTACGGATTAAGAACAAACACCTTACTCTCCTAGGTAGAACACACCTAGAAGCTCCTTTCACCAGGGGAAAGAACTTAGCCAAAGATGCTAGGGGAAAGCAAAGTAACTAAAGGTACTTGAAATTTAGGAGTGAATTCTCATATGGAATAGTATTAAATAAAGGAATAAAAAAATCTATCTAGGTGTATTAGCTAGTCTTTATACTAATATAAAAGCATAACATCTAAAGTTTAGAGACGAAATTCTCTTTAAACTATCTTTACCCCTTAGAGTACTCCTAAGAAAGAAAATGCACCTTTCGTCTTAGTCGTCGCTAAACCTATAATAGGTAGGTAACGGTCTATTAAAATCACGTAGGGGCGCTACAGTACTTACCTAGGTGGGTAGGCGGACGCTAGCTACTACCCGTGTAGAGGATTACAACTAACCGCTAAATACTTACTATAATGGATAGAGTATTAGTATTAGATAACCGCAAAGTCCACGGCACCCGCGCCCCTTTAGTTAAAAAACAAGTTAAATCTGGTATAGGCCGTGGCAAGAAAAATTGTTGACTTTGCAGTCTGCAATGATGGTTATACATGTGCTAACTATATATACATTGTCATCTAGTAGTCCACGGGTAACTTACCTACATAGATACTTAAGTAGGTAGGTACTAGCATGAAATTTGTTAGTCTAAACCGGAGAGGGTTTGAAAAATGTCATGTTATTTGGAATTCTTGAACTTCTATGTGAAGGGTTTCTATGTACCTCGGTTAGTCCTAAGGTTGTTTCTAAGGTATCTAGTTTTAGCATTTTCTAGCTCTACCTAGTGTTTTCAACTATTAAAGCTTGTTCTAAACTCATTTCTCAACAGAAAATCTTGAAACATTAGAAACAGGGGGTTTATTAACTTCTCCTCTCTATATATAAGCTAATACCCGCTTACAACGACTAGTAGCCGCTAATAAGGCTTCTTTAAAGTAGTGTTATTCTTAATCTATAGATAACCTAAAGGTATATAGTCCCTTTATATATTAGTAAACACTTAGAAACCTAGTGTTTATAAAAAATATAGTATTAAAAAGCCTATCTCTATAAGTATATAGCTATAGCTTTATACTATATAGATAAGGCTAGAGAGTATTACTTTTAATAGTAGTATTAACTAGAATTATTACCTTAAGTAGCCTAAGAGCTAATAAATAGTAAAGTAGTTATATAGTAAGACTTAAAAAAAACTTAAAAAAGGGATACTATTTAAAAGTACTTTATAAAATAAATTTAAGATAAAAACTTCTCCTATTACTACTAATGAATATACTTATAAACTTCTAAAAAAAATTAAAAGAATTAACTCTAAATTTACTAAAGAAACCTAATATATAATAAGATATTATATAATAAGTAAGTACTAGTAGTCTTTAATTAAGCTAAAAGCTAATTTTAAAAAAAGCTAAAATATAATTTATTATTAACTATAAAGTAGTTTTTTAGGAGAAAGCTATTTAAGTTTCTAAAAATAAAGAGAAGATTATATAAAACTATATTAAGAAATAAAATATTTATAATAAAGATTAACTTCTCCATATTTATACCCTTATTATAAAAGATAAAAAAAAAATATAGTTGTGGCTAAAGCCCTTCTTTAGATTTACGCAAGCAACCTTTAAGTGCCTAGCCTAGAACTACCTACCTACCTAGTACTAATGTTACAATATAGTCGCTGTGTGCCTATGGCAGATGGCGGCGTCGCCTTTTGTACGAATAGTGCAATGGTACTACTGAGTATTTCTGCTATTACTGAACAAAATGCGGGGTACTGTGCTCTTGGGAGCTTCTATAGAAATATGACTCTTTTAGGTCGTACTTAAATGTGGATTTAGCTAATGCCATGGTGAATTTGCTGAGACTAAAAGCAGTTGAGCATTTTTCTCAACACATTCTTTCTGGATTTCTCTTCTTCTTTTTAGACGTGGCATGCATCTTGTTGAAGGCGCATGGCTATTGGATGTGTATGCTAATTAAGCAAAACCTCGGTGTACGTTCATATTCAGAAGAAGCCTTAGAAGGCGTGGTAATCCTTTGGCGTCGTAGCGGTACATGTGGGTACGATACTAAGCAGAATGCGGTTATCAAAGACCGGCTGACGCGGGCAGGCTCTGGTCAACTGGTAATAAGTCGCTCGTGGGGGGCCGCCGGGGCCCAGGCTTGGATGGCAAATCCAGAAAGTAAAGGCGAGGCATGTTATAAGCACTAAAATAATTGGTGGTGGGTAAGTGTGAAAGAATGATGTTATGATCGACATCCCGCTAACTAGACAAGGTGCACTGTCAGAAATGTGACACAACCCAAAATGAGGGGAGGATATTGTACCTTGTGGCTTAAACAAGAAATACCTGCAGTATGGCTGGACAGGACAGGACACACTTTGCGATAACTGAACTTCTAACTACTCAATGGTGTGTTGCCATCAGTGGCTTCATAAAAAAACTGCTCTCTCACTCACTCTCTGTGTTTGTGTGTGTGTGTGTGTGTGTGTCAGACGATACTAGGAGTAGTTAAATTTTGGGAATTGAGAAACACTTTGCACGCGGTCGGTACCCTGACGATGTTCTAGGCAGGCCAGTGACGACTTCAGGACAGGCACAAGACAACGTCCAAATAAGGTTCTGGTTAGTCCCGAAGCAAGGTTCCCATTGGACGCAAGGTTCCGAAAGCTTAATAGACTAGACTAGACTCAGAGACCGATGGGGGAACCGCAGAGAGACGGGAGCGAACGTCGGGCCGGACGCGCGTCCGTGGGAGATGAGGCTAAAGGCGGAAAGGATCGCCCCCCGTCTTTTTCTTCTTGGAGGTGTCGGTCAGTGCAGCTGCAAATCAGCACCACAGTAGGAGCGAGTGGGATCCGACAACCCACCGCCGTGGGCACATGGGCCTCTTCTCAGCTTACCTACAACGCGCTTGGTCCCCCGGCTGTGAGTAGGTAGACTAGTAGTAGATAAGGGGCACACGAAAGGTTGTCAGCGCTGCGCCGCCCCCCCTCCCCCGGTCCTAACTCCTCGAGTGCCGGCCCCATGTTAGCACGTTGCGCGACTTTCTTTTCTGCACATGTGCTTCTTGCCAAGATGTTATCTGTCATATTTGCTTTGGTGTTGTCCTGTGCCGCGGCAAGAGGCCAGCCGTTGGTCAGCACGGGCGGAATCCTGCTCCTACGGACCCGGCCACGCGGTTGGTCCCGATTTAAGCCAGCCATTTTGTGGTTCCGAGGGCTCCGTGGACTGCTGATCGAAAGGTCGAGAACATTTGAGGACTCCAGAATTTTGGTGTGCGGAGGATGGAGATCATTGCAAGTGGTTTTGGTTGATCGCGGGCGATCTGACGAGTTTCTGAGAAAGCAAGTCAGTGAGAAGTAAAAGAGCTAGAGGCTTCTCAAGGCAGTCAGTCTATCTGTGATTGTATTCATCCGGCTTGAGCTTTTGCAGGCATTCGTGCCGTCGTACCTTGATCAATATCAATGTCTACCAGTAGTATAGCATGCCGAAACCGAGGCCTCTGCGCCCGCAAACATTTGAAGCAATAATCAAAACCAACCACACAATGTCCCAGTATAAACCAATACAACTAAATATCCCATTCTCACAGAAGCGAAGTGTCCATCATTTCGTCCCCAACAGATGCAGATAGTAGCCTCTTGACATCCTCAGCCTTCTTCTCCAGCCACAGGCGGGTGTAGTCACACGCCATGACAAACGCCATATGCCGTGAAGGATCCGCCAGGTAGGCCCGCGAGTCGTGCAGGTTCCGCAGATATATCGTCAGCTGAGAGAGCAGCCTCTCCAGCTTCCGGAACGACAACAGGTACAGCCTCTGCCGGAGGTCCACCTCGTCGTCATCCTCGAGCTCAAGCGAGCCCCACGACAGCCGCGGCTCCATGAGGCTCCCGAGCGGCATGTTGCATGTACCTCCAGGCCCAACAATAGACATGTCCGAGGAGTCCGACCCGGACGAGAGGCTGCTGCTGCCCCCCGCACCCTCCGCGCCCGTGCTGACTCCCAGGGCGGCGGCGATATCGGCCACGCTCGCACCAGTCATCCCTGTGGTTGTTGTTGTAGTAGAAGAACAACCAGACGGCGAGAGATGTCTCCGCAGCGCCGGCGAGACGAGGTCACAGGCGAGCATCTCAAACTCGTCAATGACGAACCCAATCAGCGTGGCCACGGCCATGATGTGGATTGGCTCGCTGTCGTCGCGGCCGTGGCAGCACGCCATCGACGTCTCGGACGACGTGATGCACCGCTTCAGCTTGGCTAGCTGGGCGTCGATCGGAAGCCGCCGGTCGTCGTGCCCGCCTCCGCCTCCGCCTCCGCCGCCGCCCCGCATGGACGTCAGCAGCTCGTTCACGCCCGAGTGGCAGTTGCATGTGTAGTCGCCCAGTGACGGTGGCGAAGGGGGCGAGGCGAGGAACGCTGCTATGTCTGTGTCGTTGCTGCTGGTTATCTTGCTGGCAGGATTGCCGGTTGTGTTGCTTGTGTTGATGTTGGTTGTTTTGTTGTTGCTGCCGAAGAAAGAACCCATTGTCCAGGGGTTGGTGTATTCAGGCACTGGTGTTGAGAAGTGTGACACGGCTGCGCTGAGCGGGTCGACGACGTGTGGACCGCTGCTCGAGCTGCCACCGAATGTGGGTGGCCCGCTGAAGTCCATCAGCAGCCCAGAACTATGTGTCTGGTCGGCCGTTGTTGGTGTGTGAGGCGTAGTATATTGTTGAAAGTGGGACATGTAGTCTCCGAACAGTGCTGTATTTGGGTCATGTGTAGCCATTCCGGTCGACGTCGACGACATTGACCGGTCGGGCGACGCACCACCAGCAGGGGTGGATGTGGCCGGCGTCGTCGTGGCACTCCTGTGGAATGAAATTCCGTTCCAAGTGTTGCTGCCGTTGCTGCTACTGCTGCTGTGACCCTTTAGACTGTTGCTGGCGCCGTTCAAGTCGACAGCCGAAGACACGCGCGAACTTCCTCGGGACCGCTGTGACGGCGGCATGGTTATAGGTGGTGCGTCCTTGTGAGTCCTCCGTGAGAGTCCGTAGACGCACTCGGCTCCGTTGCGTTCGCACCGGGCACAAGTCGGCTTGCGCTGGCTGCACCGAACCTTGGCCTCGTTGCAAGCGTTGCAAGAGGCCCGCAGCCTGATTGTCTTCCCGTCCATTACCATAAATTGATCGAGCCCAAGTTTCCAAGGTTGAACTCGAGTTTTCTGGGGATGAATATTGTGACTCTTGATCGATCCTCTATCTCTTGGCCGTCAGCGTCTACTAAGCGGCACGGAACTGATATGGGTAACGAGATGTGACGAGTTAAATTGGAAATCGCCGAGTGTCGTAGTAAAATGTTGGATATGCCCTTTATGGGTGTTTTCGGCCGACCGTCTTAGAGAGTCCCGGCCGCAAGCCTCGACCAACCTCCCGGTATCAACCGAATCTACAGATACCAGTGCAACATCTGACTACTCTTTTTTTGACGGCTGGAAGGGTGAGGGATACATACCTAGGTCATCACCAGTGATGTGAGAATCCTCTTCCATTGGGATGCATAGGTACCTACACGAATTTGCTGACAGGATGAGACCCGGTTGGAATATACATGTCCTGAGCCCAAAGCAGCGGTTTTACTTGATAGATGAACAGGTATTTTACCTTGAAGTGACTTTTGGTTGTGCTGCATCTCCTGCGGCTGCAGCATCATAGGGGGTTTCTGAAATTTGCTGTCCACGGTGAGTGTAGGTACTTGCAAACCAGATATCACTCTGGGATACACACGAGTAAGTACAGTCAGCGAGCGCCGTCAGCGGAAACAGGCAGTGCTGCTCGTGTTACCTTCGCCATGCCCGCTACATAGATATATATGTAGGTACATGAGAATCAGGGCTCGTCATGTCGGAATGTGCCGTAGTTGGCACCCCTTGTTTGTCGTGGTCCACGCTCTGCCCTTAGCACCATAATAAATCCTGTATCTTTTGCGCTCACTCACAACGTCTGACAGCCCACCATCTTTTATTGTTGTTGACTTGACATCACGTATTTGCACATGTGTAAATCACACCGACCTCGCAAACTAATCCAGATTCGAGAACTTTCAATTGAAATATTGGCGCTTTGTCAAAGGAATGCATGTGACTTATCCAACGCCTCATCCCATCCCAATATTTGTCGCACATGCTGTCCGAGCATCTGTCGCGAGCATCACACGCCCTTTGGGCTTCCTGCAGTGTGATCTACCGTTGTATTGGTAAGATTCATAAGAATTCTGGAGGGACCACGTACTCTGCCAGCCATGAATAGCAAGCTACATAATAAGTAAGCGCGGCAGTCTTTTTGAAACACGTCAGCCTTCAACGTTGTCACCATCATCATAAGAGTATAGTATCATGGCTGTATCGCACTAGCCAATCGTAGTATATACTGTGGGGGTCATAGGTAGATAGATCTCAGTTGAGTGGACACGGCAGAGGCGGCCACTGTCTTGTCATGACAATGTCGTGCAACATTGAACACGCACAACGTTCAAAGCTGAAAAGCCAGGTGACAATTCCGTGTTGTGGTACTCGCTCAGGCATGATGAAATAAGATGGGATTGCATCACACCGTTGGGCCACGCACGTCGTCCCGATTCGGCGTTTGACATGCATTATCAATCCCGCTCCACCACCACACACTGCAGTCGAAGTATATCTCTGCCCAACCTTGGAAGGGCGACCAGAGCTTGGCGAGCCCCAGGTGCCACCCTCCCCCCCCCCCTTTCCCAGCCGCGTTGGACACCCCTGCCGTCAGAGATAACCTTGGAAGGCTTGGCTACCACAAAAACTGATTTGACAAGCTGCCGCCTTTGATTGAGTACATACTTGTCTTCCCAACGCGACTGTTGGTCAGTACATACTTCGGCATCCGAGTTGGAAAAGCCAGTCAGCTTACAACCGGCCGCATGTTTTCAGACCTACGTCTGATTTCGAATCCAAGATCCCAGTTGGGAAGCTTTACTCTTCAATGCAGGTCTTATGCAATACTTGTGAAAAGGATCAAAAATTGCGAGGTGTACACCCAAATTGCAGCGGTCAACATTTTCTGGTACCTGCGGCAGGATTCTGCGGCAGGATCAGGATTCCCTTCGACTCGTGGACTCGTTCGAGTAGTAAATTAGTAGGTGCTCAAGTGTGGGATTGACCTCGGGATGGAACCCTGCTGTCGTAGTCTTAAATCGAGCGCAACCCGCCGGACAAGGCTGGTAGGGCTCATCGATCCCACATGTGCAAGACGCCAGAATACTCGCCACTGCCACGTGTCCCATCGCTGCTGCGGGCGGTTGGCGGCCGTCCGCATGCTTCATCTCTGCTGCGCTGCGGATGCAGCCTTGCGGACCCAGAGCCTTGGTAAAACAAATCTTGCCCGCAGATTCTGCAATCTTGACCAGGAATATCACCACACGTCTGTCTACCAGGCTGTCTCTCCGGTGAGAAGGCGGGAGTGTGCCACTGCCTGGGTGCGACGCCACCAACGCAGAGAAGTGGGTTCGGGCAAGCCTGCTGCTGCTGCAGTGCTGCCGTTGATCTGACCGTTTTCAATGTGACGCGGGGCCTTGGCCCGCCTTTCTGCACCAAGATGTAGGAATTGATCATCCAGTGCGTCGTCCTCCCCCCAAATGGAGCACCATGGGCATGGCATTGGGAATTGTTGTGAAACGTTCCAAGCAGTGGATGTCTTGCAGCATAGCCTGGCCCTGTGACTACCCTAGTAACTACCTAGGTATCTATGTACGAGGAGAATGGCCCAGTGGTTGCATTCTTCGCCTAGTATTTCCTTTGACGAGAGTCTTGTATCTCAAAAATGCCAGAAATTCCACCCTGAAGCTTCGCCCCTGCTCAGTCTCCCGAAGGCACCGCAGCTTCCACATTGTGGCCTTCATTCGCTATGGCCTTGCCATCCACTTCGATGGGCTTTGACTCGAATGTCACAAAGCACATGCGCCCCCACTCAGTCTCGCTCTTGTTCCTCCACTGGTGGTTCGTGCCTCTCTGAATTACCACATCGCTCTTCTTCAAGGATCTGCTCTCCCCAGAATCCAAAACAAGTTCAATCTCCCCTTCTAGAACTATCCCATAGTCCAGGCTCTGCGTCCTGTGCATAAGGCTATCGCCCCCCGGCTTTATGTCCACAATACGTAGAACTGTACCACCGGGGTGGAAGATTCCAGGCGGGTTGGACAAGAAAGATGAGTAAGTGGCCAGGTCGGCCTGGCCAGCAAAGTCGGCGGGGATCTTATCAGTGGCATAGCCAAGGTGGAACTTGGACTTGCCCCCGACGATGTTGGCAGGGAGGAGCTCCGGAATACTCGTGTTGAAAACGGAGAGGCCCTTGGCATCGTGGTCGGTGATGAAGCGGTTGGGGGTTGGGAGATCTGGTGCTTCTTGAACGTGAGACTGCGCCATCTTGACTTGTTGGATGTGATAGATGGAGGGGTGCGTGCTCAAGTGATCCGATTACTGAGGGGATGCTCGTGCAGTGCTTCCTCTCCGAAGACACAATTTCACAAGTGTCAGATATATGGAATGCCGCTTCCCAGCTCAGGGTTCCGGAACGAAGCAGCCACAAAAAGCGATAAGATTTCAGTGGAAGACGGAATACCAGACACAGGAAGAAAAGACCGGGAGGCATAAAAGGGCAGCACCTAGCCTTGTGGATACCTATGTCGGGTTTACCACATCCGATCGGAGATTGTGTTATTTCCGTTTGCCTGCTGTCTGCGAATAACGAAGTCCAGCGCCCCCCTGGTTTAAATGCGAGCTCGGCGCCTTATTAAAAGTCTGCTGCAAGGTTAGTAAACCAACAATTCTTACTACAACAGCCTTCTTGAAAATATATATACTATTAACTAATTAAAAAGAACTGCTAGTATTGATTTATAAGTAAACTCGTATAAATGATATAATTATTATTTATTTACTATTTAAATTCTTTTAATTTTATATAAATAAATGAATAAGTAAATAATGTTATACTTTATTATTAACTTACTTAAAAGTCTTAGTCTAATTTAAAAAAGGTTCACAGTATATTAAGAGTAACAAAATAATACTTTTCCATCTTCGATAAATATTTAAGTATAGAATTAAAGTAAATAAAAATCATAAGCTACTAGTTATATATTTAAATTTATTAAATTATAATAATATATATAAAGCTAACTTTTTAATATAATAAAAATATACATATTAATCTAATAATTATGATATAGTATATTTATTAAGGAAAACTAGTAGTAAAAAGCCTAGGAAAAAGAGTTTACTAATTATAGTAATAGTATAAAAATAAGTTTATTATTTTTATCCCTTCTTTCTTAAACTTATAAGGGCTACTCCTTATAATAATTAGCAGTAGCTATGACTACTATATTAAGCGGAGATCCGGGCCTAGAAACCACGAACCGGCGGGGGTAGGTATTTATTATTTGATTATATGCATGTGAACTTGGGTATCAAGTTGTTTTTGCCAGTGCCCACTTATCAAGCAACTTGCCGATGTGGTGTATACACACTCTATCCCATCAAAATTGCTTCCAGGCTGACAACCGTATCTGTCTAGATCGGAAAAAGAACCATGCCGCTCACGCAAGGTAACTCTTCACTGTGGCTGTGGCATTTTTACATCTGGGTTTTGATACACATATGTACGACAGTTTTTGTAACTAAACTAACGACTAACGAAGCGTTTTGTGTTGGAATATTCTAGACTATGTAAATTATTAATACAAATAATCGTTAGCCTATACTAGTAAGTATATAAATAAGGGTAATCCCTTAAGCTAGATATCTAGAATAGGCTAATAGAACTAAGTATTCTTTACTACTATTTAATAAGTTATATACTCTAGCTACTAAAAAACCTACTTTTCTATT
>MAVT02001163.1:0-15777 GCA_001702395.2 Diaporthe helianthi | reverse complement strand
TATAAATAGTATCTCTATAGTCCTCTCTCTTTATCTAGTTAATAGAGATTAAGTTCAGTCCTATTGATCTAAGTATACGTAGCCTATATATAGTCTGCGCTAGTACCCCGATCAAAGTGACTGCTAAACGTAGAGAAGGCATAGTGCCTAGACCCACTATATTGCCATCGCTGGTTCATACAGAGAGGCTCAGGTCAGTGCGGATGCGCTCTCCAAGTACTGTACTATGTAAGACAGGGGTCTGTGCGGGCTCTTTAGCACCCTACGCGACGAGACGCGTCCAGCTCGGAAACCCCCATCAGCTTTTGTACAAGCAGCTGCAACATTACCAACCTCAAGCTCAACATCAAGCAGTCACGCCCGGCGAAAAGCCACACAGGCTTCCAAAATGTCGGACTTTGAGGATGAGATGGATGTTGACGTCCCTGCACCGTCCAAGGACATCACCTTCTCGTCAGACAACACCGCCAAGGGCAAACGAAGCGCCGCCAACCTACCCGTCGAGGCCGAGGACAGCTTGCCTTGGTGAGTGGGATCCCCCAGAAGCACACAGTAGTACCGCGTGTGGTCGCTCGAGCTGTCAAGACTTACACTCGCGTGCCAGGGTCGAGAAATACCGCCCAGCCACCCTCGCCGATGTCTCTGGCCACCAAGACATTCTCGCCACCATCAACAAGTTTGTCGACTCCAACCGGCTCCCTCACCTTCTCCTTTACGGTCCTCCCGGTACTGGAAAAACGTCCACCATCCTTGCCCTCGCCCGCCGCATCTATGGCGTCGACAACATGAGACAGATGGTTCTCGAACTGAACGCCTCCGACGACCGTGGTATTGACGTAGTGCGCGAGCAAATCAAGACCTTTGCATCAACCAAACAAATATTCACGCTCGGGGGCCCCGGAAGGGGCGGCAGCGGCAGTCTGGCTTCCTACAAGCTCATCATACTGGATGAGGCCGACGCAATGACAAATACAGCACAGATGGCTCTGCGTCGCATCATGGAGAAGTACACGGCCAACACTCGGTTCTGTATCATCGCCAACTACTCGCACAAGCTGTCCCCTGCCCTGCTGTCGCGATGCACGAGATTCAGGTTCAGCCCCCTGAAAGAGGCCGATATCAGGGTGCTTGTGGACAAGGTCATCGAGGAGGAGCACGTCAAGATCGACTCTGATGCGACCGACGCTCTCATGAGGCTCAGCAGAGGTGATATGCGACGGGCACTCAACGTACTTCAGGCTTGCCATGCCTCCAGTAAGTCCGGACACACGCCCTATGCATTTGGTAATCTCCTTCTCGAATAGGTCTGATAAGGCTCTAGGCACCCCGCTGCAGCCACGCGACGCCCCCAAGATAGCAGAGGCCGACATTGTCAGGGAGACCATCACTCTCGAGACCATCTACAACTGTATCGCCGCGCCACCTCCAGACGCTATCCAAGACATATTGCAGACCTTGCTGAGCACCAGTGACGTGACTTCCTGTCTGACAACTGTCAACACCTTGAAGGCTGCCAGGGGTCTCGCCCTCGCTGATATCATTACCGCCCTGTCGGAAGAGGTGACTAAACTGCAAGTCAAGCCCGAGGTCATGATAACGTGGCTAGATGCTCTCTCGCAGATTGAGCACCGCATGGCAGGAGGCGGCTCAGAAGCAGTTCAGACCGGCGCAGTCGTCGGCGCCATCCGAAACGGCGTTGAGCTCATGGGCTGAGTAACGGCAGTGGGGCAAAAATCACGTCGGGACATCTGGACAAAACGTACTGCATGGGACATGAACGATATTGCATGCTATGGAGTTGGGGACCTGGAAGCTTGAATGACTACCCAAAATTTTATCTGCTGAAATGGCCTAGATTATCGCTCATACCTATTAATCAAACAGGCTTCGGGGCCTGTGAACTTTTCGCCCCTGCAGTGGCGCTGGAACACCGGTTGTGTCCGCTGTGTACATTTCCCTTGTCTTTTTATCGCCTCAGTCCTCTCTGCCCTTAAGCTTGCCTTCGACAAGGGGCCACATCCTCCTCACACACCACATCACCTGCTTGTCAGACGTCTCGTGATACCACCGGTGGCTGGGGCTCCTCAGCTCTACTACCTCGTTCCGACGGCACCTCTTATCCTCAACGTCCAGCCTGTACAAGTAGTGCAGAGCATCGAAGTTCGATATCTCGTCCCGCGCGGACCCGTCGGAATTGGCGCCCAGGTAGCCCGCCTGAAACAGCTCCAGGACTATCAGCCAGAAACACTCGCGCTCGGCGCTGTGGAAGTACGGCTTTCCCTCCGATGCATCTGTCTGTTTCGTCTTGCCCTTACCTGTCTCTCCGTCTGAGTTGGAGCCTGCGTAGCCCTGCACGTGGAGGATGTTGAAAGCCTCCAGGGCACCCACCATTTCCCTTGCTGTCGTGTCCGGCAGGCCTGCAAGCCTCGCGATGAGGTGCTCCGGTGCTCTGGCTCTGGCTTCCTCCAAGATGCTATAGAGGTAGTGGAGCACGTCATTGTGGACGTGCTCTGTATTCTCCAGAGTCTTGCAGATGTTGGCTGCGTAATTCCAGCAAATTATATTCCAGAGCGCTCGCTGGTCGTGTCTTAGCTCCTCTTGGTTAGACATCGGGTCAGTGTTGTTGGTGCGTGCTTGGCTAGCCATTATCTCTGTAATTTTCTGTTTTTGGTACTCTATTCGGTTTTTTGATCTCACGTTTTTGAGGCTCATTTGTCGATTGTTTGAAGTCGCAACGATCGCTTCGTCGAGCTTACCCAGGAACTCTGATTGGACAGGAGCCGACAGGTATCAGACTGCTGTATTTATATGCTGTTGACGCTCGGTCTGGCTGGACTCGGTGACATACCTATGGGCCTTCGTCATGCAACACGAGACAAGTCTTGGTGTCATTCCGTGTCTTCTAGCAGTGACTGCGATGCATGAGTCTTTACGCTCCTCCGGCAGGGAAATTTGCTGTCGATACGGCTTTCTGCCTTGATCTCTCAGTCACTGCCGTACAATACCTAGGTACAGATCCTGTTCCCAGCAAAGCAAGTGCTTTGGCCAGCAGACCGGAAATCCCAACCTCCCAATCCAATCCCCTATAGTAGATACATACCTAGGTACGTAAGACCAGTACCACCCAAGCCATTATCTATAGATAGAGCGCGTGATCTACTATTTAGCTAATAGTAAAATAGTCTGTGACCGTGGGTGCAATGTGGAGTCCCTATACTATAAGGTAAGTAAACTATAATAAACGTAGATTTTAGGGTTAGGGCTAGTAATTATAGCGTTAATTAAGTCTTTAAAACTTAAAGTTAAGTAATAAGCGTAGCGAAGAAGTTACTTTAAAGTAAAATATAAAAATTAATAACGAGCGTAAAGATTTCTTTAATTATACTATTTAATTACTTAATTACTTAATGTTATTTATTATATATCTTTTTTTACTTTCTTAACTTAAATATTTCAATATTTTAGTCTTTTAAGTTTTTAACTATTTAATTAATAAATCTTTAAGTTACTTACTTAAATACTTTATTAATTTACTAATTTATAAGGTTACTACTTATTTATATTATTATATACTTAAATATTTATACATTTATATTAGTATTTAAATATTTATTATTTTCTTTTAGAATAAAGCGTTAGGTAAACCTAAATATACTTCGAACCTATAACCTTCCTTTATATAGTAAATATAGTAGATTTAAACTAATTCTAAACTAAGAAACCGTTTATTAAATTATAGTATATAAAGAAAGCTCCTAGAATACTTAAGCATATAAGTACTTAGTTTTATAACTACTTATCTATATACTTAAGTAGTTACTATAATACTTTCACGCTTTAAATCTAATATCGAGACTAACTATAGTCCCTAAATTTACTTAGTTTATTTAAATCTATTTTAAAGTCGCTTTCGGCGAAGTGTTCTTTTTAAGGTATACCTCGATAAAGACTTAGCTAAGTATTAATAAATAACTAAGTAAACTATTTCTAGCTTTAATCCCTTTAAGTTTTAACTTATACTAGTAAAAACGAGAACCCAATAGTGTTAGGTCGTCGCTCTGCCAGATGCCGCCGAAGGCACGTCTAACGCTATAGAGGAAAAGAGGGAAAGAAAGTTAAATAGTAGCCCGAGGCCAAAAAACAAGTTTTATACGCTCTAATTAGAGAGGATATATACGGTATAGTGTAGAAGAAAAGATTAAGATTGTTGTTCTAAAAGCTTAAAAATCTACGCGGCAATATAACTGCTTATATAGCCCATCGGTGGTGGGTTTTCCCTGCGCCCTAGAATATACCCCTTTTAGACTTATTGCACACACGGCGGGCAATGGGGCGATATAACCGAAGCAACCTAATTAAAAACCTTAAGCGTTTTTTCCAGCGTTCCGGCGGCTCCTTCTAGCCTTCCATGCTACCTCTTGCTCCTCCTTTGTAGCATGCTTTTCCTTCTCGAGGACTATCTTAACGGTGTTTGCCTATAAAACGTGTCTAGGTAGAATTGCTAGCATAGGGACCTACTTGTATGCTCTCGAAGTATTGACATACTTGTGCGCGGCCTCGTTGTGTATAACGATAGCGTCTTTACAAAGTCCAATCGCAGCGAGTATTCTACTTCCTCCTCTCGCTCCTGTATCCCGATTGAGAGGCAAAAACCAAGCCCCATTGAACATAGGAATTATAACCTAATTAGCATATAAGGCAGCGCTCTTTGCCCTTACATTTTCAATAATATTAACTATAGAGAGTTCGCTAAATTCCTTAATAATATTAAACCCTAGGGTTTAATACTAGGATATTTGATAATTAATAGAGCGCTTTAGGTTAATTTTGCTAAATTGCTAGGAAATATTCTTAATTATAAATTCCGTAGGTTCTTTATTGGGCAATAGCTTTTCTAGTGGGACGTTTTGTATCTTCTTTTGCGTAAGTTTTTGCTAGGAAATAAGCTGGCCCTTAGTCTTTTTTAGGTTCTTTATCTTATCCAAAGTAATAACAAGTTGATTTATAGGCTATCGAACTTATTTATTAGTTTCGTTTATCTCTAATCTAATTGCAAACATTTACATATAAAAAATAGATTCTTTTAAAGGACGCTTAAGCAAAGTGCTTTGTGCAAGGTTAAAGGTTATTTAATTTTTAACTATTTAGTTAGATTTTCCTTTATTCTCCCAAAAAAAAAAAGCAACAAAGTTAGCTATATGCTATCTATAGTTTGTAGACGAAAGTTAAGCAGTTAAATTAAGTTGCATAGCTAATGGTGGCGGTCTATTAGTTTCTTCTTTGGAAAGCCTATTCTTTAAGTACGAAAGTGTAATATTTTTTATAGCTTTGAAATTGGATTTGCGGCTCTTTAAATTTAGATAAGTGTTTACAACTAAGATCTTTTTAAGTTTGCGATTGTAGATAGTAATTGCCCAATAATTAAAACAATAGAAAGGTAGAATAATAAACTAATAAATCCTTTTAAGCTTTTGCTACTTAAGGTTTAGAGTTGAGTGTTTATTATGCTTAGCAAGCTAGTTAAGAAGAAAGATAAGATTAACAAGGTTTAATAGCTGCTATTGTAAAAGCGAAATAATATAATTGCTGCGAAGTTGCTGCTTGATAGCAAAAAGTCCCTTAGCATTATAAAGCAAGAGCAAGAGATACCTTTAGTGCTTTTCGAAAAGATAAGTAAATCTAAGAGGTTAATAAAGCTTAGGGTATAAATTAATTCTAGGAAAGTATATTTTTAAAATACACTTTATTTTCTTGAGAGGTATCTAATTAGCGTTGTAGAACGGTGGTTGTTTTACCTTAAAGTTTCCCTAGGATTTAAAAATGCGAAGCCTATTTATAAGGACTTAAGTTTTGAAGGGATTTTAGCTAAGAGCTATACTCTTATTGCGCTTAAATATATTCTGGTTTCTAACATTTATTGGGTTTGGAAAGCAAACTTTAGGATAGTAATTACCAAAGTTGGTATAAAAGAATAGGGAACTTAGCTTAACTTCCGCTCCTTTTAGGTTAAGATTAATCCCCTTTTTAATACTGGGCAAAGGGGAATCTAGGTTAAGCGAATATTTTGGCGGAGGGAATTTAGAGGTGCCTTAAATAATTTTTTTAAGGTTTTACATTAAGACGTTTAACAAAGGCCCTTTGGATTTGCTTTTTCTACACTATTAACGCTTACTTATCTTAGAAGGCATACTAATTAGGGTAGTAAAAATATAGATAACAAATGAAAAGGGTAAAAAAAGAGTTTTATATCCCTAGGGGTTACTATATAAATAATTAAAAGAAGGTAAAAAAGGTAAAGATATATTTAGTTGGCGTAATGCTTAGCAGTAACCTTATATAATTTACTTTTTAAAGGTTTACTACTAATTATCTTAAGAAAAAGAGGTTTAATTAGAATGGAATTAAGCAAGAAAGGTAGCTACTACGTTGTAAGAAAGAGAGAGAGAGATTTAAATCTTAGCTAAAGGTAGTAGATAAAGCCCTCTTAAATAGTCGTTAAAGGGAGGGTTGTTTAGCGAGAAAAGTTATAATGCTAAGTAATTTACTAGTATTCTTTCCTTGTTTAATTAAATAGTAGTTACTTAATTAAACCTTAACCGAGTTACTAAATACTTTTAACTATTAATTCTATTGGTTTCCATTCTACTCCTTTTAGGTCTTTAAATTTCGTTGCTAGTAGTTGTTAACCTCCTTTTTTTTTTTTTTTTTCAACAAAACACTTAAACTCCCTTATTTATAACTATTTTTTTTAATTAAAATGGCAAGCAATAAAATAAACGTTAACAATCTCGCGAATAATCTTATAAACGATAAATCTATCCTACTTATTGGTGCTTAATCTTTAAGCAAGAAGGCGCAAGTAAGGTAAGCATTTTTAAATTTTGTTTTTAAAGATAAAAAACTTGTCGGGCTAAAGAGCAAGGAGAATAATCAAAAAAAGAGTAAAAAGCAAGAGTTATTTACTCTTATAATTTCTAAGCCTATTTTTAATTACAAAAGCTCTATTGCTTTTTACAACAATGGTTTCGCTATATGCTTTAAACAAAGAGAATACCTTATAGTTAGGCAGGTTTAAGAGAATCCCCTTTATTATACTTTTATTAAGGGCGTAGATATTTACTGCTTTAAGGAAAAAAGTGCTAACTAATACGTTGCTTAGCTTCTAAACAATTAAAAAAGCCCCAAAAAGATTATAGCGTTTTTTAGCAAGCTCCTTGGAAACAAGGATTTTAAGTTTATCTAGCGGAATATCTATAAGCTTATAATAGAAGACGTTAATAATATCTTTATAGAGAAGATAGTAAAACTACCCTATAGAAAATATATATCCATAATCTACAACAATAAGGATAAACGTTATACTATAAGCCTTCTAATTGCTACTCTAGAGCGTTAAAATAAAACCCTATACAACTATTACATATTTAAAATAAAATAATACTCTTTCTAGGGTATACCCGTTATAGTTTCCTTCTTTAAATGCAAATTAATCCAAAGATTTAAGAGAAACGCTTGCGCAAACTACATATACGCAATTAAGGGCTAAAAATGCTACTTTAATAAGCTTGCTAATTTTGCTATTATTAATAATACTATTATAAGCTGTTAAATTAATTTTCGAAATATGCTATTATTTGAACTTTAGATTAGTAGTGCTACCTAAATCGTTTTCTAATATAACTATAATAAGTACTGTGAAGCTTTTATTGGGGAGATTAAGGGGATTAAGGTTTAACCTAGGCGCCTAAAGCTTAAGGAATGTTAAGAGTGGGAGTAGAAAAGAGGAGGTTATAACTATAGGAATATTCAATAGATGTTGATATTAGTGTAAAGGGCTAGATACCTATGATGAATTTTTAATAACTCCTTTTGCAGTAAATAAAATAATACTTTTTAATTATATACCTTTTAATTAGATATATGCTTTTTGCTAAAAAATTAAAATAAGCGTATAGGATAAAATATATAAATAAATGTTTTGTATATTAGTGTATTAATGCAAATAAAATAGGATAATATATTAGCCCTTAATGTTTTAAACGTTAAAGATAGAAATAGCGCTATAAAGGATGCAAAAACGGAAATAAAGAAAAATAATTAGAAACTAGGAAATATCTTATATTTAGTTCTCTAGGTGTTGTTACAAACAGTTGAAGGAATATCAATATACTAGTTTAGTTGCGTAAAACCTATAAGTAATTTATTAAATAACCTTGTAACTAGTGGATAATACCCTAGAGAAGAATTAAAGGATGCTAAAGAGGATAAGAAGATAAACATTAAGAATAATTGTTGTAGCATTACCCTTGATGGTAAGGTAATATTTAACTAGTCTTGGAACTAATTAGGATTGTTATTATAGTTCGGAATATCTGCAAAGAGTATAAATACTATAGGGTTTAGGAAAGCTTAACTAAAATCTCCCTCCCTAGAGTTTAAAGCCCTAATTAATAAAAATTAAAGTGCTTAAAGAGATAGAACTTTAGGCTTCCAAATTTTATTATACTTAACAAATTTTTTAAGCTTGCGCAAGAAGAATATACTATTAATTAGAACGTTGTTTAGCGTGCGAAGCTTGTATACATTGTTGGGTTCTACAAACTTAATAATGAAAGGTTTAAACCATTAGTAGGTTAACTTGTGGAAAAATAAGTAATTAATCTTCCGTTATTCGTTAATAACCAATACAAGGTTGTCCTTTACTAGTAGCTGTAGTTTTATAAACCCCCTATGTATATCCCTTGATATAGCTTTTTTTTTGTATTTCGCTACAATATCCCATGCCTTTAAAACATTTTCCTTAAAATTTAGCAATAATTAAAGCTAGTAGATTAATGTATTTTTTGTAAATATATTTGGGTTCTATACTTATACCCTTTAAATAAAGATATTAGTTTTAATAGGGATAATTAGCTTATACCTATAGAGAAGATAAAAAGGGCTTTTTTTGTAAGAACGCCTTAGAGATATTCGATTAGCAAAGAGTGTATATAGCAATATATTGCGCTAGCTTTTAATACTATACTTGTTTATTATCTTTATTATAGTAGTAACTAGGTTGAAGTAGCTTTGCTCTACAATATCGTTGGCACGAGGGTTGTAGGCTAACAAAAGGACTTAGCGAACGTTAATTTAGCGTAAATATTTTGCAAATTTGCCTATATTCTCCTTTTTTCTATTAACGATAACCTTAAGAGGTAGGCCCTATTTAAGTAGAATATTATTAATAAAGAACCTCCTAATGCTTTTAGCGTTGGCTATATGCAAAGCTATTGCTTTTAGCTAGCTGGTTAAGTTACAACGGGCCTTGATAAGGTATGCACAACCTCGATTAAAGGGGAGGTGCTAGATATTAATATGGATTTTGGCAAAAGGGCTATCTAGTATAGTTGGAATAACCCTATTGTTGTAGTGCTGAGTATCCTATTTGGTACACTTGGGGCAGGTAGAAATAGCCTTTTCCACGTTGGTATATATCCCCTTTTAGTAGTATATAGCCCTGATACGCCTATACGTTGCTTTACGCCCTTTATGTTTAAAAGGGGTATATATATTTCTAATAATTCTTTATTTCTAATTAGGATTGTTAATAACACGTTGGCGTTGTAGCTTTTTTTTAGGCAAACGCTAGAGAATCTGCTTATATATAATAAACTAGAGGGCTGTTTTTCTAAATATATTTAACCGTTTGCCCTTGAGATTTAGTAGAAGCTCCCTATAGATAAGAAAACGGGTAATCTACTTGGATTGCTTTAACTAGAAATAGTTGTTTTGAAGTAATAGCGTTTAATTAGCCTCCAACTTTAGTGCTAAGAGCTAGGCAAGTATTAAGTTATACTAGTCCTTAATGTTACCCTTATGGCGATGGTTTTTATTGTTAAACGGGCTAGTAGGCTTTCAAGATAGGGCATTTGCAACTGGATTGTTTAAGCCTTTAACATGGACTATTGTAAAGTTGTAGGTGTAAATAATAGCTAGCTATCGAGTAATTAAGGCCTTTGGAATGTTTGTTGCTGAGCTTTTGAGCTGCTAGACGAGAATATTTAAATTAGTTTTTAAGAAGAAATGTATTTTAAAGATATAGAATTGAAGGCGTTTGATTGCATATAGCACTGCGCAACATTCTTGTTTGGTAGCATTATAAAGCTTTTTAGCTTTTGTTTAGGCACTACTCTTGTAGCGTACTAGGTACTAAACGCTATTAACTACTTGTATTAGATAAGTACTCTATTTAAGTAAGCTGGCATTAACTATAAGAATAATGTCTCCTTTGGCGTAGTCCAAGTTAATTAGATATAGCTTTAAGGTAATTATTGCCTTAATCTAGTTTATTGCGTTCTTGCAAGTGTTATTTTAGGCGAAAATAGCTTCTTTTTTAAGAAGGTTAAATAAAGGCTTAGCAATAATGCTGTAGTTAGGGATCTATACTTGGTAGTAGTTAGTAAAGCTAATAAAAGACCAAACTTAAGAGATAGTAGTATACGTTGTTTATTCTTTAATTTTAATAATCTTTTTATCTATGGGCGACTAACTAAGAGTGCTATATGTATAGCCTATAATATTGGCTTGCTTTTTGCACTAGTTAGACTTTATAGTACTAATTACTTCTCTAGCTAGTTTAGTGTTGTAGAGTATATTATTAAGGTTTTTAATATATTTTACAATAAACCGTTTAACTCTAAAGAGATTAGGAGCCTCTTGCTTGCTATAGTTTATAGTTGGACCTTTAATTGCAATATTGTTTATAAAGGGTTTATAAACTTGCGAAATAAGGTTATAAAAAAGCTAAACTATGTAATGTATAAATTAGGCAATAGAATTTGTAGCCCCTATAGGAAGTTTATACTGCCGGAATAGTTTGATTAGTGTAACAAAGGTTGTAATATCCCTATTTTTTTTATTTAGCTTGATTTAATTGTAGCTAGAAAAGAAGTTAAGAAGAAATAGAACTATATATATTGCAAACTTTTTAGAGAATTTGTTTGTAGTAAGAGGAATAAACGTATTTTTAATTGTAATATTATTAGCCTAGCTAACATCGTTAATTAGTTAATAGCCTTTGTCTTTTTTACTAATAAGAAACTACTTGTTGCAATATAAGGCATAAAACTTCTTAATAAGGCTATTGGCTTAGCGCTTTCGAAGCATTTTAATAGTAATCTCTTAAAGGACTCTAGGTAATATATTATTGTTGTTTTAATAAACTTTGTGCGGAACTATTTTAATAAACTGTGGTGGAGTAACGCTTGTACTAATTTGGAAGATATAGGCAAATTCCTAGGCTAAAGTTTTCTCCTAATTAAAGAGTATATGGATAAATATATTTTTTTTAGCAACTAAAAAGCTATTATAGCTTTTCTCTATTATTGCAGTAAGCTAATTAGGAGTAAAATGTAACCTTTGTGGGATATTAGAGAACTTGGGTCGAATTTAGGCATTATATATGCTGCCCCTGTTAGTATTTATGGCTTCCCTAATCTTCTCTTTATATAACGGTTTCTAGTTAATAGTCCCATTAGGGATAAAGCCGTCCAAGGGATAATTGTTAATAGGGTATACTTTAATACCCACGCGCTTATATAGCGTTTTAATTGCTAGAGCTAAAGTTTTTTTAACTGCTTTGGCTATCGTGGCTAGGGATAAAATATTATTAACTTACTTTCGAAAACAAGCTACTTGGTTTACTTTGTAAGATTTGCATACACAATAATGATTAGGCTAAGATATCCCTTCCTTCTAGTATACTATCTTAACTTAAGCTTAAACTTCCTTGGCGTGTATAGCGGAAATCCTTTTAAGGTTATTACTAGTTAAAAGGCTAACTACTTTATTACTCTCCTTAAGCTTTAGCTAACTTGGCTAGCTTTTAGAAAGTTAAACTAAATTTCCAATGTACATTTTATCCTAATTAGGCTAATTAGTTTTAGCTTTAATAGCTAAAGTGCAAGGAATATAACGCTTAGGGATTTTTGCACTAGCCGCTAGGGCAACGCTAAAGGGCTTTTAATTCCTTTATCTAAGACTATATATTACTTTTGAGTTACCTATAGTAACGTGGGCAAACAAAAATCCATTGGATTTCTTAAACGTAAGGTTTATGTTTAAGAAAAAGGGTATTCCCAAGAGAATATAGTAAGCTACGTTATGCATAATATTATTAACTATAAAGAAGATCTAACGAATTTGCTTATAACTAATACAAACCTAGTTTTTTATTACTTTAATTAGAGATAAGGACTTTCTATTGTAAACTATGGAGTTTATTAACTTTAACTAGGCGTAAAAGAGATTGTTGTTATTGCAATAGAATAAAGGCAGAAGGTTTATTTTAGCTTTGGTGTTAAGGAGGGCTAATATAGGCGCTCGAGTGTTGTTATCCATACGAACTATTAAATAGGCGAAACTATAGCAGCCTTGATTGACTATATCCCTAGTTGTAGCAGAAACGGAATTAACCTTGTAGCTAACAATGGACTGGCTATGCGTGGTATTTGGGGCGCTTACAATTAAGATCGATGGCTAACAAGACCTAGGTGCTATATCTCGCACTAGTTTGAAAGGGACTTTCGATATAGTTTTAGCACTATTTTGTAGGGCGTAAAGCCGTTTAATTAGCGCAGAATTAGTGCTGCTTAGTGCTAATAAGTTAGAAGCGCGAAGCTTGATAGTTTTGGAAAGAATAGCTTGCGTAGCTACTTTTTTAGGGGCTAAAATAGGCTTGGTAGGCTTTTTGGTGTGAGAATGCCTAGGCAAGTTAGTTAATTCTGCAAAACTTAGGCTATTTAGTGTACCTTTTTTCTAACTATGCTAAAAATGAAAATTCTAATTATCCCCAAGGTTTTGGGTGTTTTGGGGAGCTTTAGTTAATTCCTTGTTAGCAAAATGAACACAAGCTTTTAGTATAAGAGTATTTAGGATAGGTTTAAATATAGTGTTATCCTAATTAGATATTTTCCTGGTTATTTTTCTCTTCTTTGCAGCAATAGCGAGGATTTAAGGGTTAATTGGGTATATTAACTTATTACTAATTATTATCGTTTGTATTCTAGCGTTAAAGGCTATAGCTAGACTTCTAATATAACCCGATTTAGGATGGTTTGGGTTAAAAAGGGTCTTTAAAGTGCTAAGTAAGGCATTGCCTTTGAAAAAAAGGTTGCTTTTGACTACGCGGCGGTACCTTTGAACATAAGGGAGATTGATATAATTCTTCTAGGAAAGGAATTTAAGGCGCTCTTGGATATAGGCATTTATTCCCGCATTAGGCTAATTGCAATACCTGCGTACTGCATTTGGGTTTAAGTATTTTATTAGGCCTTCTTCGGCTTCTTGAAGCGTGCCGATAATAACCGATGTTCTTTCCTACTTAAGACAGTGGACAAGTTGGTAATTGGCAAAAGCCTTTAACTTGGGGCAATAATAGGCGTTGTAATTAAGATTCGCATAGCTATAATAAGCCTTAATAAACCCGTCTTTGCAGTATTGGATACTATTAATGGTTATATAGACTTTGTCGTTATCGTTTAACTAAAGTCTAGAGTTATTGTTGTATATAATAGCTAGGGCTTGGATAGAACTAACCGCTTTGGGGCTAGAGAGCTCTAGGTTGTCCCGCCGAGCGTTATACAAACGGGCTTTTGTATGCTTTTAAATCTTAGTAAAACTATTTTCTTTTAGCTGGAAAAACTTAATGATATTAATCTTTATATTTGTAATACCCTTGGTAATATAGTTAATAGGATTATCTTAAAACATTGTTTTAGTAGAATATAGTTTCTAATTAGAAATAGTGCTATTGCAAGAAAACTATTTATAATTGAAAATAAAACTAATATTGTTGAAAGAGCGGATAGGTTAATCCCATGGGATAGAGCTAGTGCTAAATACGTTTTGCTTGGCATATTTAATCTTTTTATTAAAGAAGTTTAAGAAAATAGATTTAAACTTAGGCTAAGGCATAGTTTTTGGATTAAAACCTATACGTTTTTTAAAAAGGAGAGACTTTTTTACCCAAGGGGGCAAGTACTTATAAAAGGGCTAGACTAGCGTGGTGGCTGGGTTTTTGGCATCGCTAAAGACTTGATTATACTTAACGACCTTAGCCTTCTATTTACGCAAGTTATTGCCTAGATTGTCTTTATGCAGCCCTTTAATTACCTTATTAGGATTTGCTTACATTAATTTATCGTTTGTTTTGAAGAAAGCAATAAGCTGCTGTTTTTAAGTTTGCTAGGTTTTAAGGCTAGTAGTAACTTGGTTAATTACTTTTACAAGCTTACGGGAACTAGTATTTTACTTAAGTAGCGTTAAAAGATTGTTTTTCGGGTACGAAAACTAGCGAGCTAAGTCTTTAATATTTAAAATAGCTTGAAATATGTTAGTTTTATTAAACCTTTTTATACTAAGATTGTTTATTATAATAGAGGTAGCCTACGGTAGAAGAATAGCAATTAGAGCAATTCTAGCTATATGTTGGGCTTAATTAAACATTCCTTGTGGCTGTGCAACCTAAGGTGGACGCACAAGCGAAGGTAAAAGTTAACTTTAAATGTTTTTAATTAGGTTGTTAGGAATAAGAGGAATAGCTTGAGTGGGTTTTTTGCCTTTATATTTAGAGCGCTTTGGAGACTAGTTTTTGCTTTACTTACTAATATTGCTAAGTAGATTAGAAGGAGGAGGGTTATAGTATTAACCCTTATAGGGAGGAATTAGGATAAAGGAAGGCGCACTCGATAAGCTTGACGCCTTAGCAGAAGAGGATGATTGTTTCGGAATATTTTTAGCAAATAAGGCCCTAGGAGGGATAGCTACGGGAGGGTTTTTGGAGTTAGCTATTGTCTTTGGAGGTATTTAATTAAAGAAGCGTAATATTTATAACTAAAGGTTTTTAAAGCGTTTGTGGAATATAAAAGAGTATTTTTCTTTTAGTTGTTTAAGGTTTAGTTTATTGGGAAAGCGAAAACTAAGAGTTTTTATTTGTATTTAGTAGCGATAATAGCCTCGTTAAGATGAATGCATAAACTTAATGATTAATTTAGCTTTGCTAGCAGCTTGTTTGTTCTATATTTCCTTTGGTTGCTCGGGATTCTAAGTATCTATAATAGTGGTTGAGTTGTAATAGTTTTACAAGTTAGTAGTAGTCTTTAGCAACTACTAAACTACTATTTTACTAAGCTTTAATTGTTATTAAAGCAACATTGGATATATATTAGGAGTATTGTATTTTTTTAATTAGGATTGTTAGAGTGTTGTTAAAGACTAGGGCCTTGTTAGAAGCTCTAAATATCGGGGAGAGTTGTCCTCGATGGTATATATATTTTTTGGCTAATAACTAAAATAGTTAAGAAGTACGGAGAGTATGTCGAAAAAGGAGTCTTCTAGTAAGGAACTAATTCGCGCTTTCTTTAGGATAAGTAATTCCTTGCTAATAAGGAGGATCTATAGGCTCGATTTCGCTAATAGCGAAGCATTAATTACTGGCCTCTAGATAATTACTAGGGCTTAATAAAGGCAAAGAGAATAAACTACAAGTAAAGGCTATTCTCTTAAATTTTTATCTTTATTGAACTAAAGCAAAATAGCTAAAGAAACCCATGTTTAATTTATGGGGCAAACACTAGTGAAAACGAGAACCTAATAGTATTAGGTTGTCGCTTTGCTAGATGCCGCCGAAGGTACATTTAACGCCGTAGAGGAAAAGAGGGGAAGAAAGTTAAATGGTGGCCCGGGGCCAAAAGACAGATTTTGTACGCTCTGATCAGAGAGGATATGTACGGTATA
>MAVT02001162.1:0-15782 GCA_001702395.2 Diaporthe helianthi | reverse complement strand
ATAAGGATAAAATTATTAACTATTTTTATAAATAAAATATATTATAGCTAAGAGGAATCTAAACTAGTAGTTTATACTTCTTTAAGAACTTCTATATAAAAGCACTTAAAAGCTAAAAGTAGATTATAGCTAAATAATATTAAAACCTATTTAGTTTCTTTAATTAAATAATATCTATTTACTTTAGCTTAAAGAGAATAACCTTAATTATAAATAATTATAAATATATATTTAAAAAGTACTTTTATACTTTTTTAACTAAACTATTATATATACCTAAATACTTATACTAGCTAGAAGTTTTAATAGTTAGTTATAAGCCGTTTTAATTATACTATAATATAAAGCTACTAGTAAAATAGTAAGTAAATATAGAACTATTATTAGATTAAGGTACTTTACTATTAGAGTTATTTATAAAAGGTAATTAGTTTAAGGGAAATTAAGCTAAGTACTTACTTTAAGTATATAAATATCTAGCTTTAAAAGCTATAACTACTACAGTACTAATATTAGTTATATTTTATTTAAAAACCTAAGAACCTAAAAGTTTAAATTATATTAATTCTATTTCACTCAATTAAGTTAATACTAAATTAAAAGGAATAGAACTTTATAATAATACTCTTATATTAAAAATACCTAGGTAATTCCTAGTAATACTATTAAGCTTATGCTTTTTCTTTATAAGTATATAAGTTATAGTACTTTTAAATATACTAGTACTACTTGAATTAAGTTATACTGTATTTAAGTACTATTTTATATATAATATAAATTCTTACTAGCTTTTAAGGATAAGATAAAGTAAACCTTTTTTAGTACTATTTGAATTAAAAATTAAAGCTATAAGTTTATAGTTAGGAAACTATATAAATAGTTATATATTAACTTATAATAAGAACTAAAGAGGATTTAAGTTTATAAAGTAAAAAAAGTAATAAGAATAAAAGTAAAGAGTAGCTAAGAAGTATAATAATTAAATAAGCTTTAAGTAATAAGAATAGCTATATTAAGTATATTAGAAGAAACTAAGTTTATACTAAGTTATAGTTATAATTAGTTCTTTTAGTACTTTAATAGATTTATATACTAGTAGTAGTTTTTTATTTCTTTAGTTTTAAGTAGCTTTACCTTATTTTCTAGGTTTTACTACTAGTCTAGGGGAGGTATATCTTAGTAGTTAGAGATACTTACTAACCCTAAATATAAACTATATAAATAGATACCCCCTCTTATAAAGGATTCTTAGTATAATTAATCCTCCTTTTTTTAACTTAATTAGTACCCAAGAGTAACTTTTTATCCTTACTTATATAGTTTATATACCTAAATGGTTACTATATAAGGTTAGGGGTAGAAGGCTTCTAGACCTAGGCGCGAGCCTTGCCCCTAGCTTTACTATCTATTTACTTAGGTATTTCGATTTATAGTATTAATAAAAAGATAATAAGAAAAAGTCTAAAAACCTAAAAAGTAAAAGTAAAAGGAAGGAAATAGGTAGTAAAGTGAAATGCTTACTTACTATTTATAACCTAGTGTGTATTAAAATAGTCTATGACCATAGGCGCAATGTCGAATGCGTATACTAAAGGGTAATTATGTATTAATAAATATAGGGTTTAGGGTTAGGTTAGAGCTCTACGGTTAAGGAATAAGCGTAGCGAGGAGTTACCCTTAAGCGAAGTAGAAAGGGTAACGATAAGTATAAAGCTTTCTCTTATTTATTTATATAAATGATTCATTAATAACTTAAGTACTTAATTACTTGATTTCTTATATAATTACATAATTATTAAATTACTAAATTAATTGATTATTAAAGTAGTTATTTTAGTAATTTTATAACTTATTAATTTAAAGGTTTAATAATTTTATAATATAGCAATTTAAATATTTAGTAATATAAGTATTGAGTAATTTAGTAGTTTAGTAATTTAGTAATTTAGTAATTTAGTAATTTAGTAATTTAGTAATTTAGTAATTTAGTAATTTAGTAATTTAGTAATTTAGTAATTTAGTAATTTAGTAATTTAGTAATTTAGTAATTTTTACGTTGTTACTTAGTAATATAGTTTAAAAGTATAAAGGTTAAGTCCTAGTATCTAGTTAAACTTTAAAAAAAACATAAAAGTTAGTATAAGCCTAGTTTAAACCTAAGCCTTAGGTTAAGAAGTAGCTTAATTATATAGTGTTATTTTATTTATACTACGTTTATATATTATAACGATAGAGTTCTATTAGTAGGTTATAATTATAGGTATTTATATTAATATAAATTCTAACGTCTATTTATTTATTAATTTATTAATTTATTTATCTATTTATTTATTTATCTATTTATTTATATATTTATATATTTATGTATTTATTTATTTATTTAGTACTCGGTCTTTAGTATTTTATTTTATTTAAATAAACTTATAATTATACGTAACTATAGCTTAAACGTATAACCTTTTGTCTATAATATATATAGTATATGCTATATATATAGTATAGTGTAATGTAGTGTAGTATAGTATAGTATATGTAGAGTATATTGAAAGATATATTGACTAGCTAATCCCTGTACGAGAAAGCTTTTATTTGATTTTAGTATAACAGAGAAAGCTCCGCTTATCGTTGCCCTTCCGCTTTGCTTTAGGGTAACTCCTCGCCACGCTTAATGAACGTTATTAAGCTATATAATAGCCCACTACAGTACTATACAATAAGGCGATAAATTAATTACTAGAAAATTGATCATATTACTAGGGAATAGATATTAGTTGCGTAAAAGAATTAAATAGTATAAGATAATATATATACCTAGTAGTAAGCTTCTAAGGTTTGCTAGTTACTTTTATAATATATATATATTTAAAAGACTTTTCTAATTTAATTAATAATATACTAGGATCTATTACTAAAACTCTTTAATAGGCTTTTTAATAATTTATAAGTACTACTTAAGTAGAATATACACTATAGCTAAAGTCTTTACGTGTAAAGTGTTAGATATGAAGATTATATAAGCTGTTATAGAAGTACTAATATTGAATTTGTTTATCGATGAACGACCTTTTTAAAGTGTAAGAAACATATGCATGTTGTTTGTAAAATAAAATTGAAGTATTTCATATATAGTGCTGCAGAAACGGGTGCTAGTTTAGCTGCAATCCATGGATCCATCTTAGAGTAAAATACAGGTGCATGAAATCCGCATCTCAGAGACTCAAGTGTCGCTCCCCGTTCCGCACAAAGCTCTGCAAGCTCTAATAGCCTTTGTCTCTCCGTTTCGGAGTGCTGCCCGGAGTATTTGGACTGTACTCCGTGGCCAATTCCTGAGGCCGTCCATAGATAAACTCCCTGTTCTTATGCTGAGGCTGGCTCCAGCGTCAAGTAGGTACCTAGTGATAGCCGTGTGGCCATTCGATGCTGCACACCATAGCGCGGTGCTTTTATCCGCCGTCTCGGTTGTCAACTCAATGTCCGCCCCTCTTTCAACCAGTATTCTGACCGTGTCCAGGTGGCCAGACCGTGCGGCATTGCAAAGAGGCGTGCTTGCTCTCTCGTCGCAGTCTCTTGAGTTGATGTCTGCCCCGTTGTCCAAAAGCAAAGACAGAATGGTTGTATTCCCGGTCTGTGCGGCGTACCCAAGCGGCGTCAGAAAGCCAAACCAGCCTCCTTCATCTAGGTGGGCCTCGACGTTGACGATGCTGCGGAGGAAGTGAAACTCGTCTGCCTTCTTGGCCTTTCCGACCTTTGTATTGGTGTATGCCCCGAAATTAAAGTCACTAATGATCACTGAGAAACCGGTGATAAGTCGGAATTCAAGCGGCGATAACCCAGCTGTGTATCCTCTCCTGAATACTTGCACGAGACGATCTCTATAGTCACTCCATTGGCTTCGAGCTCTCATCGTGAGGAACCAGTCTCTCTTCGGATCCACCACGGACACGTCAATCTCAGCGTGTTTCAGAATCCATTCCACGGTAGCCAAGTCGCCATGTTTGGCCGCTGCCAGTAACAGCGTCTGACCGTCAAAGACTCCGGCGAAGTTGAGGAATGTTGGGTTGTGGAGTAATAATTGCTTTAAAGCTGGTGCTCCTTGTTTAGCGGCGGTCAATATTGCCCCATGGCAAGTACACTGGAAGCCTTCCCAATTGAATGAGATCTCAAACTGTCGGTTTTGCATTACCAAATTTGCACCGACCGTATTTCCGTGCTCGACAGCTACTGTCATTGGAGTTTTGCCGTCTGAGTCTTTTTTCTCGAAATCCACCCAGTAATTTTGCAGTAGTAGATCGACCAGATCCAAGTTTGCCCGCTTGATTGCAATTGTAATTAGAGGGCCGTGGTGGGATGTACATCTCAGGTATGCCTCTACACGCTCTGTACTCCGGTTGTCAGGATTTGCTCTCCGGCAGATGATCATATCGTATATTAATGCGTCTTGTGCCTCGTTTGTCGCCCATCGGAAGACTGCCAAGTCCAGATCGTGCAGGGAGTCGAGAAGTTCACGCATGTTCCATTTTGGCATTAGCTGTGGGGGCGTCTCCTTGGATATACTGCGCTGTTGGAGCAGGAAGTACGCCACGCATTGTTGTATCGTCTCTTGAGTGCTTATTTGATAGTTTGGTCGCAGGAATTCTGAAGAATGGGCGTCTGCAGAGACACCCAGGAGCGCATAAACGATGTCACGCGTGTCACTGGCCTTGCTTCTCCCAAACTTCTGGAGAAGAGTTAGGAGATCTTTACCAGACCTCCCAGCCCACCAGGATCTTGCGCGCAGCAATCCGGGCAGGATGTCCAGGCGGGCCTGTTGATCTTCACCAAAATATACTCGGAGAAGCAAAGGCATCATAACGAACGCCCGTGAGTTTATCTCCCTGTTTCCACATGTTATCACGGCCGACCTTGCAACTGCCGCCTCCTGCAGAACCCATATCCTGGAAAACCAATCTCGTCTTAACAAGTCGATGATAGCTTGCCGGGTTCCCTCGGGTGGAAATCCCTCATACAGTTGCCAGGCGACGAATGACCATTGGGCTTTCCAGGTCTCGATTGAATGGGGCTTGGGGATTGAGAGCATCTGCTGGTCAAGAGCGGCCATGCAATCATATAAGCATTCGATCTGTTGGTCGCTGGCCCCTAGCCAGATGATGACTCTCTGGGCGGCCTGATAAATGAGGCGCATCTGGCCAACCTGGTGTCCACGCTCCTACACATTTCCCAGATAATGATGTTAGCAATGTATACATGACACCCCGGTCTACAGGTGAGCTCTTCCGGCAAGCCGCTGCTCAAACCAAGATAAAAATGGTACTGACCGCATTATGACTTTGATCAATACAAATGGCATCCACCCACAGGACTCTGTCTTGATCCTGTCGTCTTAAGTGTATAAGTGCTTCATATAAGTTCTCAGTCACGCCAAATCCACACCCGTCAAGCCAGATTCGATCCGCCGATAATCGTGCGCCCCAGACATAGGATAAGGCTTCGTATGGCACACCCTCAACTTGGTGCAGATAAGTCTCGAACATCTCGCATTGGATGGGCTGGGAAGGGTCGCCCTTGAGCACTTTGACAAGTCGTATCCCGTCTGTAGCGAGATCAATGCGATTGTACTTATAAGGGGAAGCCATACTTGGGTAGCACTGGTGCATAGATTCGATAGGTCAGCTGGCTGACTTCGTAACTATAGGACGAGGGAGGCTTGCCCGCTGTGAAAGCTGGAAAGAGGGGAAACGAGAGACCATGCCGATGCCGATACGACAACATGTTGTTGGAATAGACATCCAGAGACAGCCCAGATGTCAGTCAGTGTGCCTCGAGTGCCGCTTGTGCACAGGTACACAGCCTCATGCTAAAGCTACTCAATTTGCGTCAGTTACGGCATGTGTTAATATCCTATTGGCTGGCAACCCATGCAACTGCAGCTTTATGTGACAACATTTACAAGGGCGGGGTGTGATGACCTCCTACCACACCTGGGCAACTGTCAGCAACACATGTGCAGTTTGCGTGCCATCCAGGGATGGTTGAATTCCGCAATGCCTGCTCAGCCCCAAGTTCCAAGCCACCTGAGCTGACAAGAAAATCGCTGTGGAGGACCTGTTTCCGTCTGGATGAGTATTTGAGCTGACCACCCCAGGCTATCGGTTATTAATATAGTGTATATGTGGCAATGTCACTTGGCCAAAGTACCTAGGCTTTCCCGAAGCAAGTCCTGTGAAGCACGTAAAAGACATTCAGGATACCGACTAACTTCAAATCAATAAGAAAATCATTCAATTTCCACATTCACGTACAATTTCAATGCTTACTGACAAATTCTGTTGGCGTCCATTCCCTTTTCGCCATCATGTGAACAGAAATTCTTCAGACACCACAAGGCATCCATGAGAAGATTCCATCTTCAATGGTCCCCCCTCAGATATTCGCGTCAAATGGAAACTTGATACCAACATTCCCCCAACAGTCGTTGACATTTTGGGCCAGCCCAAAGTTGAGTAAGTGAATGGATCTTGTACCCACGCATGTGCCCAAGTCAATTTACAATTTCATCCAAGCATTTCAGCAGCAGCAAATGAAATAGAACGGTGACCAATCAGTTGCGAGAAATTTCACTGTGTTGAAGGCGGAAACTTGAGCGTATGTAGCATCATTTTGAGGAAACGGGGCAGTCGACTTGTTGCGACAACCTTTGCCCGGACTTCCCATTCTAGGTCTAGGTCGTTTTGGGCGTGAACTGTTCTTCGAAACTGTACTCCTTTTTCCGCTTCCAATATCCCGGTGCCCGGATTTCGCGTCGATGTTGGCAAGCGAGGCAGATGACGAGTACGGAAGCCACCATGATGACCAGCGGGAAGAAGGGCTTCAAGCACTCGCAGAGGTCGAACTCGGGCTTTGGTTACTGGATGAACTGAGGGTCGCGGTTGAACATGTTGCACAAGTGTGTATCGTTGGATATGTTGGTGTTGAATGGTGTGTTGTAAATCAGATGCCAGAAAAGACGCCAAACGGAATGAAGAATGTCGCCAGCCAGGTGAGAAAGCCTATGTTTCGCGCATCCATGATGGCTCGTCGTGTGTCTTCGACGGCCATGACGGCGGTGACGACCGAGGTGAGACGATCGATGCGTGACTGGTACTCCTCGAGGCGCGCGAGGACCAGCTTGTAGTCTTCCTCGTAGGCCCTGATATCCCACATCTCCAGGGTTGCAGCGGCCTGAGGACAATGTGGGCAGCCGGCCGTCGATGGTTGGCCCGATGGGTCTTCAGGCTGAGCTTTGTTGAGCTTGGAGAGACTGAAACTGAAGAAATGCTGGAGTGTTTCTGATACCATCTCGCGGTAGAGCGGTATGAGCCGTCGCCATATGTGCAACTTCTCCAAGGTCGTGTCAATGAGTTTCTTGTCAGAGAGGTGGGACGGGTCTATCGTCTCCATGTCGATCTGGTTGAGCCGCGTCTTGATGTATTCACACATGATGAGCCATTCAGAGCCCACCAGATTGAGAAGCACCAAGACCGGAACCTGTTCCTTGGGTGCGTGTTCAAGCCCCAACGCGGAAAGCCCCGGTTGTCGTGCCCAGTAAACAAAGTCTTCAAAGAAGCTCCTTTTAGCAGAATCTTCATGGCTGGGACTCGTCCAGCTGGGCCACTCTGCAGGCTTATCCTGCACGGTCGAGGGCCAGGGAACCGGGTGGAAGTTTCCATGGCCACGCCAAAGGGGGAAACCATTGGAAACGGTCGGGTCTAAGAGAAGCACTCCTGTAAATTAATTCAGAATAAATCCATCTCGCTTTGGGTATTTGGATGTTGATATTAATCATACCTATGGCTGTGTCGTTTTCAGCGACAGTTGGTTTCAACCAAAACGTTGCTCTAGATCGTGTCAGGGCTACAGCAGCTGACTTGTACCGATCGCCGGTGCTGGCAGGCCCGGATATGTCCCACCACCCTCTACTCTTATCGTTGTCGGGACGTCGAAGGATGTTGAAGTTTTCCTTGGCCTCCCTCGCAGCGTCATTCAAGGCCTCCTCGTCCTCAAAGTACCTTGCCGCCACGTAGCGAATCTGCCACCAATCCCGCCTTCGTCTGACCAACTCTAGTGGCTGATTGTCTCTCCAGCGATCGCGAATGTTGTACCATGCGTAGTCTACAATGTGAGCACGAAAGAAATCCGGCTCAATGCCAAGCTTGGTACCCAAGAGCTCAATCACGTCCTTGGAGAGATCTTCCACAACGTAGAGACGGAAGGATGCTTCGTTGTTGACTTGGGCTTCAAATTGAGCTTCCAAATTCTTGGTCTCGGACCCCGGTTTACTAGAATGAGCTGTCTCGATATAACGCACCACTTCCGGTTGTCTGTCGTTTTGGAAGTACTCTAACACGCAAATTTTGACACTTTCTTTGCTGGGCATCGACAGCTCTTCGTCGTTCCATTCCCGGGGAATTTTGCCGATTTGCATGAAGTCTGCCAGAAGCCTGAGGTGGATCCATTGCGTTTTAGAGGCCTGCTTCACAAATCTGAGGTAATCTTGGCCGTCCTTTGTATCCTTGTTCCACTTGGCCGCAAGCTCATGGTATTTGCTATCATCGTAAGCGTCTCCAAAGTCGTCATAATTTTTATTTCTCTTTTTTGGATCGAACCATCTCGCTCTTTCTAGCATAGGGCCTTGTCTTGGGTTGCCCATCGTAGTGAGGACAAATGAGTTAAGGGATAGCTGAAGATACTTATGTAGGGACCCTCAAATAATCACCATTACACAGCGTGAAAGGCACCAATTTTGTAGGAAGGTTGGGAGCAATGGGACGGAGATCGATACTTGGGTAGCAGATCAAAAGCTTTTTAAGTTACTGAGACACCTGCCCCGTCCCACATTGAGCCTCAAGAGTTTGCAGACTTTCGGTAGGAGCCCGTATCTGCGAAGGCCGAATCCAGAAGGAGAAGCACTGTCTGCAGGTGGCACGATTCACCGGTGTGAGTGGTACGGATGCACAACCCAGCCAGCCACAGAGGCACCAGCGCTTATGACCTGTCCCCAACAATCCTAGCTCTGTCTGTCTCTTTCATGTCAGCATGATCCCTGGTCTCTTCGACGGTCGTTTCTTTTTCAAGGTCTACGATCTGTAAGTAGAGACAGAGACAGTGTTTCAATGGTAGGCAAAACACATTGAAGCTGCCCTGCACAGTGTACTGCGAGGTCTGCTGAGTCCCACTGAACACACCATAATCGACAGAGAATAAATTGCCACATAGTCCAAGGTTGTTTGTCCATATTTTACTGGTCATGTAGCACCAATAATGTCAACTGGTCACCGGTTGCGGGGTCATGCATAACTCAGCCTCAAGTGCTGCATCAACCCTTCATTGAAAGGCAGCAACGCTTTGAAGGTGGATGGCAGGATGGATGCACAGCTACACAGAAGCAGCCCAAGATCAGCCTTCGAAAATGGCTTGAGCTGTGCCCGTGGCTGGGAACTGCAGCAACCCGTCAGCAGTCTGGACCGGCAGAGAAAAGCTAGGCTACAATAGATAACTCTGTCCTTACCGGTACCTGGGGCGCCTCTTCGAAGTAACTCAAGCCATTGTTGAGGTCCTTTAGACCCGCGAGTGGATATTTCCAGCACCTATTATGGCTTGGGAAAAGGGGCCAGATTGCCTTATAATGTTCTTGCCAAGTCTCGATTGAGGTACCTAGTAGGCAGCCAACCAATCAACCGACTAAATCACCTACTTAGCAAGTACGGTAACTCAGTCACGGGCCGGAAGCATGTTACAGTACGTCCCACACCTTGGAGTAGATAGTTCCGAAAGTGGTAGGACGAGAAGCTGTCACAGAGCCCCCAAGCTTTTAAATCTGCCGCTCAAACTTTAACTTCTTGTGCCTCCCCGACCCTCGGGCCACTGTCACTTTACCATAAAACACAATTCTATCGAAGACGCGCATGTGCCCTTAAACCTTGAGCTGCTCCCCGTCACAGGGGCGCGGCTCCTCGCTCAGACAGACGCAGACGTGCGCGTTGAAACCGGTGGCACTTGGGAAGACGAACGACCTCGGGTCAGTATTGATGTGGTGCAGACCGAAGGGCTTCCTCCGCACGAGTCCTGGCTATCCCTGATTCGGGAATCGCACCAGTCTCAGACTATTCCCGTAGCATCTACATGGTGTCTGTTTTATTTTCTACCAATTCGTAAAAAGAATCAGACGGTGCTCAGCTATGACCCCAAGCGTTGAACGGTACCCAGGTATCCATTTGTAGTAGAAGCGCTATTAGATATTGACAACCTGTCAAGGCCGAAGCCATCGATTGCTAGTTTAGTACCGTCACGCCCTAACAAGAATGAGCTAGAGCTTTAGAATCAATCTTATTTTGCTATCTGGTCAAAGCATTTTTAGTCACATAGCCGTCGCACAACTTCTTCATAAATCTTTCTCCGCTCCGGACGTAGACCACTGACCCGCACCACCGCGAAGCAGACAAGAACCAATACTTCATTCGCCAGGATTGTCACCAAGACCAGAACGACAACTCGTCGACCCAAGGTGTATGGACCACTATTCGTACCCATCACCAGGAACACGAACACCTATTGTAACATGAGCGAACGAGACAACCGTTTTCGAGCTATTATAGATCAAGCTTGTGCTGTCGCCATCAAATCCTTCCGACAGCAAATGCAGCGGGGCCACGAGATGGATCCGGGTCCACTCCCGTCATATGATGAGGCCGTGAACTCGGCGACACTTTCTCGCACGCAGGATACGCCCCCAGCTTCACAATCTGCACCTCACCCTCCGAGATATTCTTCACGACCTTCAGAATCTAGATCGCACCCAAATGACCACTCCTCTCGAACCATCTGCCCCCAGGCGGCTGACTCCAAGGACCCTCAGCTCACGCCTCAAGAGAGAAGCCGTACAACAGCACAGCGCGAGCCCGAACGACAGAACTTAACAAGAACGACTCCGGATTCCTTGAAGAAACCTGGGGAGCCTAAACCCCCTGTCGAGGCTGCCAGGCCAAGTGCAGATTTCTTGCGGCGCCATAGGGAACGAGTTACACAACCCACGGGGGGGAGAAGCAAGTACGATGACTGCCTTTCTGACAACAGACTCAGTCGACGGAGAGCCATGGAAGACCAGCCAGACCGTATTAAAACATTGAAAAACACGGTGGAACATCAGTCCGCGATCATCAGTATGCTGTACCGGAAGGTCGACAATAGAGAGAAGACTATTCATGAAAACAATGCTCGTTTGGAGCACTTGTCGGCCCAGTTGAAGAAAACGGAAGCTCTGCTCGAAAATGAAAGGAAGGGAACCCGGCCTGCGGTTATACCGTGAGGAACGCAAGTGAAAGAGCATCAGCAGACTTCTGCATGGAAGGATATTCATAGGACTGGAGGTCAACTAGAAGAAATGAAGAGAGACCCCAGGCCGGAGGAATCCCGAGGAATGAAGGAGGTCTGGGTGTCAAGTTGAACTTGAAGAGCCATCTCACTTGAGGTCGGCGGGAATGAATGGAAAAGGATTGGGGGCGCCATGCCTGTCAGAACTGGAGAGAAATGGTCTTACCGTAACAGAGTGTGAACCGGTGTCAACCGGGTGGGAAGAATTGCCCCCCAAAGATACTCCAGAAAGACAAAAAAGAAAAGAATGGGGGCGGGGGGGCTCATTGGCCTAAAAAATGCAATCAAAAAAACAAAAAAGAAACACAGATGGGGGCACACCAACTCCTCTACTCCTCCTCTTTCTTCTTCTGCTCCTCCTTCTCCTCCTTCTCCCTTGCCAGAAAACTGGCCTTAAGCTCCGCCATCTCCTTCTTGAGGTCCTCGACCTCAGTCTTGAGGTCCTCGACCTCCTTGTCCTTCTCCTTTAGAATTGCGGCCGCCGCCGCCTCCATCCCCTCCCTCCACACAGCACCGGCCTCAGCGATTCTGGCGTTGGTGGCCGCCGCCACCACGCCCTCCATCCGCCTCCTGTCCTCCTTCTTCTTCTCCTGCTCCCTCCTCAATCTCTCTCTCTCTTCCTCTCTCTCCCTCTCCCTCTCCGCCTCCGCCCTGGCCTCCTCCTGCTCCTCACGGCAGGGCAGCCCCAGCCAGCGGGCAGACCCGACCGCGACACCACGCACCAACTCCCCAACGAGCCGAGCAGCCATCTTGTTCTTCTTCCTCTTCGTCTTCGTCTTCGTCTTCGTCGTCGTCGTCGGTGTCGTCGTTCTCGTCGTTGTCCTCTTCGCTGTCTTCGAAGATGCCTGAACCTCGAAACAAGAGAGAGCCGAGACATGTGGGGATCGAATTTCTAAGCTAGCGGTTTGTTGATTCTCTTGTGTGGACTGCTCCTTCCGCCAGAGACTCAACCGTCTTTGGTCTTGCAGTGTCTGATCGGGAAGGTGCACCTAGCTAGACAAAGTTGAGCGTCGCAGGCGCATTGCAATAACCTGAAATCCTCGCTTTGATACAGGCAGCCACCATAGAAAGGCAGGAAGTGCGTAGGCATCCTTCGATTTGCGCAGGAAGGTCCCAAGCTTTGCCTCAGTGGACGTTGACCGTGACGTGTGTGGGAAGATGTTTGGCTCTTCCTGAAGAACCTGCCGTCTTTTGCCGCAGAAGACCTGTACGGCCTTAACATCGGTACCTAGGTAGGTATCTACAACGAGGTGCTCACAGAGGATAGAGGTACTGTCGAAGGATCCAAGGTTGATGAGATTCACATACTTAGCTAGGTCATTCAAGTTTACTTCACAGTTGGTGCAGTGTAACAATTCAGCTTCGCAGACATATACTAAATCGATCTGATTTTCTGAGGCTCTTTTTGAAAGTGCTCTCTGTTTTTGACATGCAAGTGGCCAGGGGTACTTAAGTACCTGCCATGTCAGCTTTGCGCTGATATTGTTCAGAGCCTTGAGTGCAGCCACACCTAGGTGGTGTCCACCACGCTCGTGCGTCTAGGCAACTGCCTTCGAGCATCCTCGTTCGGGCGATACGGTAGATAGATGCCTCAAAGATGATGTAGATAGCTGTCACGAGGAGTTATTCTTAGTGGGAAGTGACACCGGCTAGCAACCGTGGTATGATGCTCCTTCCCTGCCACAGTGAAGACAGAGCACTTTGTTAGGCACTTTCGTTTTGACTTCCAAGCACGCAACACGCTCCTGTTTCTCCTTGCCCCTGTTTCCCCTTCTCAGTGCTTTGTTGATTTCAAACACAGACCCGGCAGCATTTCTCCTCATCCAGTTGTTGACCACCCACCACTGACTTTCATCCACCATCCTACTCTACAGTCGACCTCCACAATACACTACCGTTTCCAATCATGATCCAGCCTTCTTCGCCTCTATCATTCAAAAAACCATTCTCTTCTCTTCTTGTCCATCATCAAACTTCGGACAAATCCATTCAACAGCTGCTGTCCCAGCTTGAACCATCTGCAACCCGACGCCTATCCCCCAAGCCACTCCCACGCCGGCCAATGGCAACCCCACGACCATCTACGACCTCCTCTTTCCTGCAGAGTCACCCAGCTCAGCCTTCTTCACCAAGCAAATCACGCCTCGGCTCCTGTCCAGATCCAATTTTCCGGGCTCAACTACAGAGTCAATCCACATTGGGTGCAAAACAGCCTAACCACTCACCTTGTCTAGTCTTCAGTCTTCCTCTTCATCCGTCGTCCTTCTCTCGTCCGTCGTCCTCTCTCGTCCGTCCGTCCTTCTTCTCCTGTCCGTCGTCCATCGATCGTCTTCCACCGCTTGCCTCTCGTCGCTTGCCCTCGGCTTGCCTCTCTCTTCTCACTGCTTTGATAAGTCTCTGCTTTGTTCCTCCCATTTAACTCTGCATCAGATGTGATCCACTCCAGGGAGCTCAGGTAAGTGTTGATCCGTCCTTGAGATTCAGTAAAAATAATCACTTTCCGAAACGTGCGGCTGACCACTCCGGAAATCAGATCTCAGACGCCCACAACTGCACATGTGGTCGAGAAGATCCCAGGTGCCATCCCTGAAACCCAATAGCCCTAGCCTCGAGCTTCTATGCCCTGACTCTGTTTTCCTTCACCGCTTGATACCACACCAATCTCGGCCGCCAGCATCAGAGGATCCGCCAAGAACAGCTGTGTCGGTGCACAATCCCCCTATCTGCCGCCTTCCACCACATCGCTTGGTGTTTGCTTCTACCCCTGCTTCCGCAGTCGACCTCGGGACTTGGCCAATCTGCGGCCCCAGAATCTCCTCGGCTGTACCCACGTCACTGCACTTCATGTCGACGTCCTATCGTACTTTCTCGGATCGCAGACTACCAATATCGTCACCCAACATGCGTCTACCGTGTTGCTACAGTCCACCGCGAACTTGACGACTGCACGCGAACCTCATCACAATGGCATCTCGGAACGTACGTCTTTGTCACCGGCCCCTTTCTTTGCGCTTGTCAATCCTCTCTGCTCCAAGCAATTCACTGACATGTGAAATATGCGAACAGTATCACACAACATCCATCGACACCGATTTAGATAGTAGCTAGATAGATACATAGAACTCAGCTGCCTGCCTCTGTAGATATCACCTTTGTTGATTTAGTCGCAACAAGTAGAACACCGCAGCTTCATGTCCACGAGTGACCGTCGTGATTCTCATCCGCGGGCTATGGCATGCTCTATGACGATGCCAGATCCAGAACTGCCACTTCGGTCAAACTTGCCCCCGTCTCCTGCTCCAGAAACGCACGCAACTTTACCCGTGGGTCTCGCTTCTTCTCACCCACTACTGGCGCAAGAAGACTCCGATACCCACGCGCAGTCAAGATTACGTGCGCTTCTCAGGCGCTTGTCGGAATAAAGAATGCGGATATTCGCGCCCAAAAAAATAGATACCACGCCCAAAATCATTAGTCATCGTACAGCCCCCTATACCTAAATTTTTTTTAAGCGTAGCCCACTATACATTCTATTAAGCTCAGTATAGTAACTAATACATCTAGCTATATTAACCTAAATCCTTATTACTAAGGCGTAATTATATAGTATTTTAAGTATAATCTACGCTTAATTATAGGTAAGGCTATACTACTTCTATCTATAATTATATACCCTAGCTACTACTAGAAGTACTAGTAACATTATTTATAGTAAGGTCTACTTATAGTAACTAGTTAATAGTCTTCTACCTACCTATATACTACTTTTTAGCTACTAACTATATACCTAAAGATATAGTCTAAGTATAGGCTTACTGCTTTAGCTAGTAGTTTACTTACCCTATAAGTCTTTCTACTAGTTACTAGTCTTACTAAACTATCTTTTACTATATTTTATAGGCGCTAGCATCCTCCTCGTCTAGAGACTATAGGGTTAAGTTATTCTACTCCTATACTAAGTTTACCCTTTATATAAAGGGCTTTATAGCCCTTATCTTATTACCTACTTTACTTCCTAGACTAGTAGTTATTAACGTTATTCTCTTAGCTAGTATAGCTTTCCTATAATTACTTCTACTAGTAAAGATACTAACCTTATTAATAGTAAATATAGTAGTATTATAGAGCTACCCCTTAGTTACCTTAACCTTCTCTAGTAAAAGGATTACTAGTAGTAGGTTTTTAATTAAGAGGTTATAATTAAGCTAGTATACTATATATATATTTAACTTTTTAAATAGGTACCTAGCTTCCTCTTTATCTATAATTTAGCTAGTGTAGATTAAGCTATATTATATAAAGATAAGGTAAATATAAGGTTTAAGTATATAATTACCCTATAAGACCTCCTTCTTAAGTATATATAATATATACTT
>MAVT02001161.1:0-15800 GCA_001702395.2 Diaporthe helianthi | reverse complement strand
CCCATGCACACCCCCCATGCACCCCCCCATGCCACGACGACTGGCAGCCACAGTAGGCAGCCCGGCACTGCGGTTAGGTGAATGTCAATTGCTTGCCTGGATCGTGGGACCGACAGGTGCTGGGAAGACGTGGAATGAATTCTCCAGGGATGTACAATGTACACTGAATCAAAGTCGTGCATGGTCTGACGATCAGAGTGTCGGATGGGTTCCCCCCTGTGGAATCCCTGTAGCTCACGATTTATCATTTCGGGCAAGCAAAGACGATGATCTGCAACAGAGTTTGAACCACCACCGCGATCATGCTTGGCTGACAATGACTGACACAACATTTCCCTTCCCTCCCAGCATACAATAAATACGGGTAGCAGGCTTTAATTAAGGAATGCGCATACTGAGAAGCCAATATGGGCCTGCACTGCCACCATGGCCTGCCCAGGGTTTCGCGCGACAATCCCTCTTGAATATGGATTTGCTATATTTATCGAGATCTATGTCATGCTCTTCTTTAGGTATATCTACAATGTGCCCTTGCACTTGTCGACGACCAGATTTGCTTTGACCCCAACAAGGCCATCAAAATACCTAATCACAGCAAAGTCAGCTAATATCCACATAGAAAAAAAAAGAACCAAGACATACGTGGGATAGAAACACAAACTGGGGAAATACTCACGCCAACAACGTCTCAACAGGAATCATATCCAACACCCCCAAGCTGGGATTCGAAGACTCCAACACGACACCCCCAAAAAGCACCCGGACATAGTGCTTACCCCCCTTGGCCCACAGCTCAAAGACAACCTCACTCCCCATGCCAGGCCAGACCATCACATCCGCCTGCAAGATCCCAAGCAGCCGGCTGACAGACCCATCATGCGCGACATTGTGGAACCACAGCGTACCGTCCGAGTCGTCCCCGCCGGCAACAACACCCCGCAGGTGCGCCGCCAGCTCCGCGACCCAGACGCCCAGCGAACTTGCGCTGGCGGCGAGCGCGTCGGGCCCGGCCCCGCGGTACGTGTGGCTGTACTCCCAGTGTCCCAGGCGGTAGACCTCATCAGCCAGGTCCTGCGTCACGCAGGCCGCCGTGCCGTTGTCGTTTTCGTTTTCGTTGTGGGTGACCCTGCACGGCAGCGGCCTCCCGTGACACTGCCGCGCCGACAGGTTATCATAGTAGTGATCAAAGCTCTTGTGGAAGCCGGGGTCGGACTGGTTGACGCCGGAGATGGCGTCGAGCGTGGCGTAGAGGTGCCTAGTGGCGTTGAAATGCGCCGCCCAGGCCGCGTTGGCCGGCGACGCGAGGCTGCTGAACCGCGACGCGGACGAGGCGCACGTGTACGAGGGCTCGAGGGAATCGACGCCCGTGGGCTGGATGTGCAGCGGCACGGAATCGGTCGTGCGCCACATGCCGTTGATGACCATGCCTGCGACCTCGCTGGTGATGACGTTGTTGGTCACCCTGTATTTCACCTTTTGCCGCCAGGCCGGGTCGTCGCGGGATGGGAGGAACCCCAGCAGGTCGTGGTAGGCCCCGTACAGGTCGGCGCCGTGCTGCCACGAGTCGTCGAGCCCCTGCGCCGTGATCTGCGGGAACTGGCATGTGCCCTTGAAACCCTGGGCGATGGCCCCGAAGGGGTTGAAGTCGCTGAAGCCGGCCCAGAAGGCCAGCGCGGAGGCGTTCCTGCCTGCGTTTGGGTCTGGTGATGACGGGTCCGAAAAGGGCCGGGCGAAGAAGTACAGCCCTTCATCGTCACAGTCCCAGGTGTAGGACTCGACTGGGAATGAGTTGGCCGCGTAGGGGGTGCGCTTGTGGTGGCGGTGGATCTGGATATTATCAGCATGATGGCCTGTGTCTCTGAAGTGTTTTGTATGTAAATTTTCTGGCTCACCAGTTCAACATAGACAAGTTCGTACTCGTCAGGCGGCACCTTGTATTCGGTCGCCCTGACATGGGGCATATTGCACCAGTTATAAGTCCCATAAGCTTCATCTGGCGTGTGGGAAGAGTCGTATATAAAGCCATACACGCCCGTGGTGCTGTTGCTCACGACGTTGGTGAGGTTGTTGACCAAAGTCTGGGCCGGCGGGTACCAGCTCAGATCAACCGCTGCCATGGTGGTGGGCGATGAACCCTCCTCCTTGGGCAATTCAGTGGTGATAGAAACGATGGGCGATTTCTCCCCGGAAAATCGGAGTGGAACGATGTCAGTCCCGCTGAGCAAATAGACCAGCAAGACGGTGCTCAAGCCAAGGACGAGCACCTGGGTCGTCCTCGACGGCCGGGCGAGCAGCTTAAGGAAATCCATCCATACTTGTATGCCGGACTCAGACAGCCGGCCCGGTCCCACGTGGGCGACTTCTTCACACTAATTAATGGCGAGGCTATTCACCTAAGTGGCAGGTAGTTCGCAGCGGTTATCGGATGCACAAGTTGGGCTGCTGGTTGCAGGGTGGGTTGAGATTGCTGCATTTTAGTGGCGAGGAATGGCCGGTTGTCCCCGCGGCGCACCAGACGGGGGGTCCACGTGCTGCAGGGAACTCGCTGAATGGTCTAATCTGTCTAATCCATCAATTTACACCTCTGCAGGCATCCCAAACGTTAAATAGCAACTTCTCCACTCAAAGTCGCTTTTGCTAGCAAATTAGGCAAAGAGTTACCTGTGGGTCCACATTTGCCAATAGGAGAAGCTGTACACAAACCAACGTTTGGGATGCCTGTAGAGGTGTAGACCGAGCCTCCATGAACTAGGGTAAGCTAAGTAAGTACTCCTGCAGGTACAAAGTATAATGCATGGCATCTACGATAATATCGTAGCACACGGCTTTTCGTCACGGTTACGAATCGCATTCTTGCGGCGACCTTCGGCCTGTGATGGTCCGAACCCGGGAATGCCTGGTCTGGCCCGCATAGCCCTTCGTGCTGCCCTTCGTGCTGCCCTTCGTGCTGGTCTTCGCCATCGACCTCTTATGCCGATGCCACGCCAGCTGTCTTTCGTCCTTCGCCGTTTTCTCCAGCATGCCGCTGTCCACCCTCCGGTATCTGATCTCGTACTTGAACCAATTGTTCAGCCCCGGTTTCGATATGCCCAGTGTCGGCAGCGCGACAAGCACCCTCTTCGCATCCTGGGCACTTGCGGCGGTATTGCCGACATCGCAGATGCCCTGCTCCTTCTCCCACTCCCTCATCTTAATGTGTTCGTGACGTTGGGCTTCGTACCCCAATTCCCTCCACCGCAGCTTGGCCTTGGGCTCCTCCGACAGGCCCTCCTTCTCGGCCTCGCACGTGTCGCCGTGCCGCTGGGCCTCCTGCACAGCTCTCTCGTGGTCTCCACCCGTGTAGATAGCAGGTAGTGTGTACCTGACCTTGCCCGGAGCATGGAGTTTCAGCAGCGCCATCAGCTTATCACGTGCCTGGTCGTTGGGCAGTGAGTCACGGAAGACTTTTGCGTATCTGGCCTCGAACGGGGCAACCGCCGCGTGCACATTCGACCGGTTGCGCATGCGCACCCAGAAGCGCCCGTCCCATAGCTGCCACGGCTTCCATAACGGCCAGCGCCATACCTCCGGCCGCCGGCACCAGCGCTCACGGATGCTCAGCCTCCCGAATTCACAGCGCGGGAGCGGCCGTCCAGACACATAGGGCTCACGGGTGAGGTACCAACTTATCGGTGCGCCGGTGGCCGAGGAGGTCCGCACCGGAAGGAAGTGTACGCTCGATACGTTGAACGCCTTGGGGTGCTCCGGGTAGGTGGATGGGTCATCGTTGAGGGACGGAAAGAGGCGCAGGACTTGGTTCTGGAGGCTGGTCGCAAATGTGCCTGGCTGCTCAGGTGTCACCATGGCGATCAGACGTTTGAGCAGCAGGCCGGCAATGTGGCGATAGCGTTTCAGTCGCCTTGCGCGCCGGGCCCGGGTGTAAAGCCCTCGTTGCTGACGGGGGATCCGGAATGACGGGAGTTGCACAATGACAGTGCCCACCGTAGACTCAAAGTCGCGGACCACGGTCCGGTCCAGGAGCCTGTCCACCTCGGCTTCGTCAAGCTCTGCCCGTCTCCGCAAGCGGCGGGACATATCCAGAATAGCCGGCTTTCGCAATGCCGTTGGCAGGGTGTGATGTCTGGAAAGATGTCTTACTGCATTCCGCATCGTCAGAGTCGCGTCCTGGTTCGTGGCGTCCTCAAACCACGGCACCCTGTTGGCCTCGCAGGTCGCAATCAGTCTGTCTTTGCTGAACTCAAGTAAGGGGCGGTATACCATGACACCACCGTCCTCTATCTCTGGAGACGCTACGGGACGCATCGTTTGAGTTCCTGGTACGTAAAAATCAAATTCGTCCTCGAGGTAGGCACTGGTAGAAGTGGCCCTCGCCCGCCCCTTCGCCATGATTTCGGGGTCTAGATCAGCCATTATGTCATCCTTGATCAAGCTCAGGTCGTATCTCGTAGGACGGTAGTTGATCATGGGCGACCGGGACGCCTGGTCGTCTACCAGACCGCTCTGGTAGGCCCCGTGGATGTCATGACTCTCGGGAATGTCGGTTGCGGGACGCATGCCCAACAGACCAGCGGCGCCGTGGCCTGATATCAGCCTCATGAGCACTGTTTCATACTGGTCGTCCTCATGGTGCGCAAAGAACAGAGACGCCATTTTGGCCTTGGCGCACATAAAGGCCATCTTGCGATATCGAAGGCGGCGGGCAACCGTCTCGAAGTTGGGTAGCTCCTTGGGGTGAGAATACCCTGAGCCCGCCAGGAAGTCCTTCCAGCCGATGGTCATCACATGAGTCCTGAGGCCGAGCTCCACCAGGCTGGCCCGAACGGCATCGGCCTCCAAGCCGCTCCCCTCGCGCATGCGGTGATCAACTATCATGCAATAGTAGTAACCAACAGGGTTATCAGCGACCTTTATCACATGGCGGTTTCTGTGGAGTTGTGAGCACAGATACGCCAGTGCCATCGAGTCGACCCCTCCGCTGATAGCCAGCCCTGCGCGAACCACAATTAGTCGACCATAACCAAGGCGCACCGACTGCTACTGCTGAGTTCACGTACCAACGGGGCGTGCCTGGCGGCCACGAGAGCCGGGAAATCGGGGACGACATATCGCCTGCACAGCATCGACAAACTCAGCGACGGCGACCGGCTTGGCAGTTCGATGGAGCACCTGTGGTATGGAGCTCATGTCTCCTCGGGATTGTGACAGTACATAGCTGATGATACTGATGACGGCATCCTCAAAACATTGTGGTATCTGGTGGCGCTGAGCCTGGAGAATTTATGAATTCGAACACTGTTTTTGTTCATGACAAGCCGGTTTATTAATTTAGTGTAGGTACAGTGCAAAACATTTGGAGCTTGCTGGGGCTTCCGAAGCTCGGCGGACAGGGGTAACCTCGCCAGGGTCCGTCCAGGCGCTCCAAGGTCGACAACCTCCCAGCGCCGACTCGGAGCCGATACAATTCGAGATCGTCACTCAAACAAGTCATTCGACTAGACCACCGACCGGAGCCGCAAAATGCCGCCCAGCACATAACCTCGACTCCTTCCTCTCCTACCTGCACGCACGCCCGTCGAATCCACCTCGAGAACAGTCGGCCAGCAGCAGAAGGTCAACCAACCAACCAACCAAACAATGTCCTCCGCGGCCAACCCGACCTTCACCCACGCCCTGCTCGCAGGCGGCGTCGCCGGCACCACAGTCGACCTGACCCTCTTCCCCCTCGACACGCTCAAGACGCGCCTGCAGTCCTCAGAAGGCTTCTTCGCATCGGGCGGGTTCAGGGGCATATACCGGGGCGTAGGGTCCGCAGCCCTCGGGTCCGCGCCCGGTGCCGCCTTCTTCTTCTGCACGTACGAGGCGACCAAGTCGGCGCTGGCCGAGGCGCGGCGGAACACTCTAGGAAACAACAAGACCGGCGGCGGGGGTGCGGTGGACCACATGCTAGCCGCGTCCCTGGGCGAGGTCGCCGCCTGCGCCGTCCGCGTGCCCACCGAGGTCGTCAAGCAGCGCGCGCAGGCTGGCCAGCACGGGGGCTCGTCCCTCTCGAGCTTGCGGGCGATCCTGGCGCGGCGGAGCACAGTCGGGCTGCCGGGCGTGTGGCGCGAGCTCTACCGCGGCTGGGGCATCACCATCCTGCGCGAGGTGCCCTTCACCGTGATCCAGTTCCCACTGTGGGAGGCGCTCAAGTCGTACTCGCGCGGGAGGAAGAGCCAAAGCCAAAGCCAGGGCCGGGGTCAGGGTGGCGTGGGTGCTGTCTCGGGTCCGGCAGATGTCAGCGCCGCCGAGTCTGCCCTATATGGCAGTGTCTCTGGAGGCGTGGCCGCCGCCGTCACCACGCCGCTCGACGTGCTCAAGACCAGGGTCATGCTGAGCACCGAGCGCCAGAGGGTCTGGGACATCGTCGCAGGCATCATAAGGCAGCACGGTGTGCGGCCCTTCTTTGCGGGTATTGGTCCGAGGGTGATGTGGATTAGTGTTGGCGGTGCCGTGTTCCTGGGCAGCTACCAGTGGGTGATCAATTCCCTCGAGCGTGGCACGGCAAGAAGAGCCGAGCCCACTTTGCCTTGAGGATATGGAAGGCTGTAAGATGGAAACATGTCTGCTATGATGGGCATTGGCAGAGGCCACAAACGAGCATCCGCCGTCCAGGGGCCCGGAGGAGGACGCCCGCTCGCACCTCATCAGAATATGTGCGATCATGAGCGGCGCAGTCGAAGGCTCCAAGGGCATCAACATTAAAACTCAAGAGGCCTTCTCGAGAAGAAGTCGCTCCGCCGCTATGTACATTATGTACCGAGACCTGAATGGTCTATCGAATAAGATACCCTATAGACAAGCTGAAGAAGAGAGCCACCCCCCACCTAGGACGATGAGTTCACGCCATGCAAACTTCACCGCCGCCTGCCGCAACACGACATGATCTAAGCTGCCGCTGCTGCGGTAGCCTGCCCAGCCATACCTTCACTGGCAGTAGGAGCAGCTGCCGGGGTCTCTTCCTCTGGAGCAGCTGCCTGCTCAGGCGGCGGCAACGGGATTTCCTTCTTTCCATTGGCCTTGTAGTACAGAATAACGTCGTTACCGCCCTTCCATATGTAGGCACGCAGGGTTGCAAGGGTCATGTTGATCGGCAGGAGCTGCAGGCAGTGTCAGTCGAAAGGGGCGCATTCATCCTCGGCTTTTGACAGCGCGACTCACCTGCTCGTTGCAGTAGAGCTCAAGGTACTCCTCGGCCTTCATCATATCGGGGCTCGGCTCTGCGTCGTTCTCGGGCTGCTCAAAGGTGGGATCGATCCTCTCCGCCACGTACGCCAAGATCTTCTTCACCCGGAGCATCTTGTTGGCATTCAGACGATTATTTCCATCCGTAGACGTGAGGCTGGGCAGCCCCGAGTCAGGCCACGGGTGTAACACAAAAGACACCTTCACAGGCTCCTTCTGTGGGACAGTGTTGAGCAGCAGTACCTCGCCGAGCCACTGAGGCGCACACTTTTCAATGATATCAGCATCCACGCCGACTGTCTCGATCGTTCCACGGTACAGCTCCGCACTGCCCCCTGAAGTCTCCTCTTGGATGATCACCTTGGTTCCTGCTGGTAGCTTGAGCATCGGTGTTTCATTGGTGAGGCTCGGCGTGACTCTTGTCTCGATGACTTTTTCTGGGCTATCAATCAATTGCTTCGCGTACTCATCCTGAATCTTTTCGACCACGCCGAGGAAGTTGTCGTCATACTCTTTCTCCGGTTCATGATTCGATTCTGATTCTGATTCTGCCGTCTTGTCCTCTGTGATTGCTGGCTTCTCTGTTGCTGCTGACGACGCCGATCGGCCAAGCTTTTTGGTCCCGAATGTCATATTCATACGGAACTTCTTGGTGAAGGGCGTGCTGGTCTGCTTGGCGTCGCCCTTATCCTTGTCCTTGTCCTTGTCCTTGTCCTTCTCCTTGTCATTATCTTTGCCATTTTCAGCCGGCTGTTCAGCCGGGGTCGTCGCAGGTTTCGCGGCCTGGTTGCCGTCCGCTGACACTATCGCGTTGTTGAAATAGTCCTCCCGTTCCTGAGATGGCCCGCTGGCTGAAGATGTCATCTTGTCCACAGGGAGTGTGGAACTTTCACCTTCCTCCTTGACCCCGGGGAGACCCGGAGTCGCCAGCCCGATACCCATGCCTGGTGTCATGGGTGGGTACTGCGAGCCATTAGCCCTAGGAGTCATGGGGGACTCGCCCGCCTGGTCCATATTTGGAGAGGTGGGAATTGCGACGCTGATTGGGGGTCTCGTCTTTGCTGCTGCTATATTCTTCTCGACCGTCTCGTTCAACTTTGCGCGGTAAGCCTCATCGCGCCTGATCTCTTCATCGATGAGCTTTGAAAAGAGGTACCTCAATATCCACTTCCCATGGTTTACTTTCAACTCGTGTCAGTGATTGCGGGTAGGTGCATGGAGTTGAACAGACACCCGGCTTACTTCTTTGATCTTCCCTGAAATCGACAGGCTCATCCAAGACTAGCTCATCGGCATAGAGTTCTGCGTCAAAGCAGTTGAAGGGTTCCAATACAACTGTGAGGTTACCAGAGCTAGTATCGACCGAGCACCACGGTGACACGTTCTCGAGGTTATTAACCAGGGGCTCCACATCCTCAAGGTGCTTCTTTCCAAAGCTCTGGACAGGTTTGCACTGCACCAAGCGCTGGTTAGCATCAAGCATCTCCACATCAAAAGGCAAGGCACAGTCCTAACCTGTATTAGATCCCACAGCAGGACGTCTCCCGCCGTATCCAGAGTAAGTACCCGCCGCTTGTCAGCCAGTAAGCGATGCTTGACCAGGCCAAACAGACCCTCGATCGTCTCTTGTGGTACGTGCTGTATCGGCTCCAACACGTTGACAACAGACTCGATGGTTTGTGCGTCAGCGTCTGCACCCGGGGATAGGTCCGGTGCGGGGAATCTCGCTGTATTTGATATCCTAAGGATCGACGTTGCTGGGATCTCCTTGGGCTTGCCATTAGCAACTGACGATGACTTGGAGGGCGGCAGATTGGCCGCGATCGAGGCTCGTTGCTGTCTAAAAGGTTCCGGCAGCGGGATATCGGCCCCTGTGTCGATGCTATGCCAGCGGTTGATGGATGACCTCTGTGTTGCAGTCCACATGTAATCGCCCGCTGCCACTACTCTGAAGACCGTATCATGCTCTTGAGCGACAGCGAGTGAGAGGCCCTCGTCCATTTCCCCCATGGTCCCCCGCACGTCAGTCTTTGCGATCAAGCCAGAGCGGTCAGTGCTGTAGAAAACGGAGAGCTCGGGGTCCTCAGAGTAGAGCGACCAAACACTGTCGTTGTGCATGGTGAGGGTGTGCATGCAGCGACCTGCGGTGATGCTCCAGACCTTGACTGTCTGATCCGCACTGCCTGTCATTACCATGTCACCGGCGGCGCTAAGCAGGATAGACCGAATGTTAGATGTATGGCCGCGGAACTTTGTGATTCGCTTCCCAGCCCTGGGGTCCCACAGATGCAAGATTGACTCGGGGCCACCGTAGGCCAGCATATTCTCAGTGGTGCTGAGCGAGTAGACTGAGCCCTTCTCGGGAACCTCCTCGCCCTTGGTGTCGATCTCGAGGGTCTTGCCGCCCCCATTCAGGTCCCACAGATACACCTTCCGATCAAAGCCTCCGGTGGCAACCCAGGAGGACTGCTGCCCCGGTGATGCGACGCACTTGACATAGTCGGCATGTTCTCCGATCTTCTGAGGCTCGTCGTTCTGGTTTGCGTGGGGCCTCCAGAGCTTGACAATCTGGTCCTGGGAGGCAGTTATAACAGCGGCGTTACTCTGAGCCAGAGCGATATCGCATATCCAATTCGTATGTGCGAGTGTCTGGGCGCGGAACTTGGTGGTGGTGTTGTTGGGCTTAGAGGCATCGTTGGACGTCGAGTCGGTCGTGGAGGAGAGGCCTTTGCCAGTCAGGTCGAGGTTCAGGTCCCACGCGCACACGGTACCGTCGCGACCTCCGGAGTAGCTTCAGGGCAGAACCATTGTGGTCAGCAAAAAAGTTAGGGCATGCGCAGGTCAGGGGTTCGGTTGGATTGGCCCGGTGCGTTGCGCGCGAGGATTGGGGGGAAGGGGGGCCTCACAGGATTGATTGGTCGCGGTCAACAGCGAGGCCATTGACACCGAGCTTGTGGCCTCCGGCCTGTTTGTCGGCGCGTTCGAGAACTGGGAAGAGGGCGCAAGAAGTCAGAGACAGCAGCACGGGACGGTGAAACGGTGGCATGCCCCATGGAGATTTGCTCGCATGCAACCACTGCTGCGCAACAGCTGCCACGTGCGGGGTCAAGGGCCGCCTGGTTTCGCGACAGCAGAGACGCAGGGAGTTGTAGGCGGACACAAGGGGGAAGGAACACTTACCGTAGCTGATTCTTTGACGTGCCTTCTTGGCCATCACGGAATGAATGCGAGTGTGGTGGACATGTGGGTAAGTAAGTTGCTACAAGGAGAGACTGGGTATATATCCGGAGATATCGGGCTGCTGCTTGGCTGAAGGGTAATGGCGCAGCGCCGCACACACAAGTCGGCTGCTGCACACGGAGTACGGATACTAGCGAAGAATAGTACAACAAGTTCAAGAGTTTGTGCCTCTGCAAGTGTATTGAGATTGATTTGCTGGCGAAGATGGCCCCCGTTAGAATGTGGTCGGTCAACAGACTCGTTAGTTGCAGCGACCAAGGGAGACAGTGAAGCAGCGAGCGATGAGCGTATTACGGCACGGTATGCAAGCGAAGAAGGATGAAGATCCCTACCTATGGGCTGTTAGGGATCCATCGCTTGGAATGGCTCAATGTTACCACTGACCCCAGGCTGCAGCGTCACTCGCTCCACTCCACCCTACTTAGCCTTGTACTACGCTCCCACCTTCCCACCTGCCCACTAGTCCGTCGCGTGGGGAAGCTGCACCGCAGATGGGGCTCTGGGTCTCTGGGGCTCCGGGGCAGATCACGCTGCAGGTGCAGCAGGTGCAGCAGGTGCCCCTGCGTCTGTCTTGCTGCACCGGCCGTGCGACTTTGCACACCCATTTCCAGGCATTGGCACAAGATGACACATGTCCTACACCACCACCCACCACCACCTCGGCCAGCTTGCCTATTGGAGGCGGTGGTGGTGGTAGTGGTGGTGGTCTTGGATAAGTACCGGAGGGCTGGAGCACTTGGGGCAAGGAGAATCATCGACTCAATCCCAGAAGATGGCGCACAACTGACAGCTCATGCAACGCCGTTCTAGAACATCCCAAACAAGAGCGAGACATGGAATTGCATGGCCTTCCAGGGCTTGCAGGGACACAGGTTTATTTCGGGGGGCAGGCCTTCCTTTTCCTGTTCCAGAGCTTGCCAGCCAATGAGCAAAAAGGGTGACTGGGTCGCCAGTACCCCGCTGCATTGGTCTGGAGAAGCAATAACACCCACCCTTCAGGGATGACCCAGCTCCTCGCAGAAGTCAATGGGACCCCTAGGTCATTCAGTGTACGTAATCGTGCAGTAGACATTACTATTTCATCTCCATGGAGGCAGTTGGGTTTTCTCGACTTCATGTCGAATAGCTTACTACTGACTTAGTTCTGAAGAGTCGTATTCTCCGTGAATGAATGCAACGACCTGAAGGAGCTCTGGATATATGCCCCAAAATTAGAGTTTGCAGCCTCTCTTCGCGACTTCTCGCGACTCCAGAGTCAATGAGCAAGAGTCACAGCAAGATGGGGTCCTGATTCGTCCATCGAGGATGCCCCAGTGTTCGACTCAGAGTTGCATGCAAAACAGAGTGCCATCCGTCCTGTGATCTGCCAAACCCTACGTTCAATAGACTTGAGGTGCCGCTATCCTATGACATGGTTGAAAATGTCTCTTCACTGGCAAGAAAAGAGCTTTAAATTACAGTACATAGCAACTAAGTAAACGAACACTGCAGAGTGCTGGGAGCAGTCCCATATGATATTATTATTATACCACCGTCAGACCTTCACAAAGGGGAATATGCCATGGCATAGTCCCTATGGCTTCAATGACTTCCTGTCTATATGATCACCTTCTGCAAAATATTCCTCTACGGAACATTATCCCATAGAATGGTATCCCATAGGAGGATGTCCCATAAAAGGTGCGTCAAGAATCAGAAATGCAGTTGGTATTTTATGATAACCTGTAAATGACCTTTCAGATAATCGCCCGGGATGTATCCCCGCGGCTCTATAGACAACCTTGACGCCATCGCTTTCCTTTTAAAACACCCGTCCAATCTGACGGAGAATCAATTTGCGCCCATCATGAGGACATCAAGACATGAATAATAATTGGCGCGTCCAAGTTCTGCGCTCTTTTCGAAGTTCACCTCACCGTAGTCTGCCATCCATACGATCAACCCTCCTCAAGCTTCGTGATGACGTATTTCACACAGCCAGTCTTTCTCAGGCTCATACGAGCTCGACCGGATGTGCGAGTTTCCAAAACGACCTCGGGGTGGATGCGCCTGTAGTCAGAACCAAGATCCAGTCAGCAAAAGGTCCCTACATGTCTTTCTCTACCCGCCTGACCGACCGAACAATAAACGTGCCACCAGACGCCGACATACCTGAGTCGTTGGTGAGATCAGAGAGCGAGCCGCTCCCGCCAGCAGCCAGGCCGACTGAAGAGCCCGCCGCGCTGTTGCTGCCGCTGCTGCTCCCAGGGGTGCCGACCGGCCCCAGCCGCGAGGCCAGCTCGGCCCGCCTGGCACACTGTTCGCATAGTGTGGGAACGGGCCTGATGGCCTTGAGTTTCCTGCAGGGGAAGGTGGCCTTGTAGTACTCGGGGGTCTCGGTCCTGCTCTTGCTCGTGTCGAAGAGGAAGACTGGCTTTTCGACGGTCAGGTCGCCGCGGTTGGTGGTTTCTTGTTCGGGGGTGCAAGTGCCGCGCGCTATGGGACACTCGCTCACGTTCTGGAACTGCTTGTGCTCGCAGCGGGACATTGTGTAGACGAATACACACATTTTTGGAAGGATTTGCTTTTAGTCGGGTTGTTTGGATGTAAGTTGAGCTGTTATCAGCTTGTCAAGTACTTGTTGCGAGGAGATGTGCTAAGTAAGGGTAGTTATTCGACCTTGAGGTCAGGTTTGGGGAGTTTGCAGCAGCAATCAGACGAGGTGAAACTTTCTTGCTGGGTGCTGTACATATGTAACGTTGAGCTTCCGTGGTTGGTGAGTCGTGGTGTTGCGAGCTTCACAATAGGACCTTGTCGCAAGACGACAATGGTTGAATAGCGGCAACCGAACAATGGCCGTTTCTGACCCTTTGTGATAGAAGTGACTCTGAGTGAGCCCTTTGTCCCAAACATCTAAAAATTACTTTCGAAACCCCAACATGACATCAGCCGTTGTCGGCCAGTTGCGCAGCTTGCCCAGGAAGCTACACAATTAGGAAGTCGCGCTCTGTGGCGCTGGCGATGGCTGGCGGAAGAAAGCGATCCAGGTAGCACCCGTGCCACGAGAGGGTTGCATCATTTATCACCCAAACTCATTGCTTGCTTAACCTTCAAGGCAATTCAAAAGTGGGAAACCTGCTCCGCATCAGGCTGTGGCCGTTGAAATGATTGGGAGATGCCGTCTGAAGTCCTACGAATCGTGAGAGTGGTTCAGAGGCAAGGTTTGACTCGACGCAGACCTGCCGTCATAGAAATAAAGCTGTTCCAACTTCCAAGTCGTCACCGAACAGCCCACGCGACTCGAGCCAACCATCACAACCGCATCCAGGCAGCCTGGCTTGATTACGCCCAGGCATGTGCTCGATCAGTGGCCAGGGATCAGTGAATCGGGCGTGTTCCGACGGACCACATGTCTTGGATGCATTCCGCACTTGGTACTCCTCGCTTCGCTATTTGGTACTGAGACCTAGCTGCCTCCTCATATCATCCCAGCAACCTCTCCTCATGGGGTCCAGCTCTTGTAGCTTGGAGAGCCAGGTCTCCACGTCCACCCTCTCCTCCTCGGACGGGTTTCGTTTCGCCAACGTCGACAATGCCAGTGTGCACTCGATGAGCGCTTCATAAATTAGTTTGCAGTCATCATAGTCCTCGAGGAGATCCTTGATATCCACTATATCTGTTGTGATATAGTCCAGCCTTTCATCCACGTTTAAATTGGCCGTGATTGTCGGTCGTGCATCGTGTTCGATTAAATCCAGCATCAAAAATTGGTGATAATACCAGAGTGACTGGTCTTCGGGACCTACATTTAAGCCCTCCTTTATCAAAACCAGCTCTGAGGGTAGGTTAGCCGCACTGCATGACTAAAGGAATATAGAATCACCATACCATCATCAAAAAACTTCTTCCTCGCTCCCTCGTCGGCTTTTCGCTCATCCAACAGCCTTGGGATAAGCTTGCTGCGGTTGTGCCATGCAGAGAAATTCGACAGGTCAACACGGATCATCTTGGTTGTAAACTCGAACTCCGACTCCACCATGCTCTTGCCGTTGAGCGCAGGGCTCTCGAGGTGGCTAACGACGTTCCGTCGATAGCCCCAGGCATGGAAGTTCCGTCGGTCCTTGCTCAGCATCTTGGTGTCGAGACCTAGCTCCTCCTCCCATATGCGCCTTGCAACCTGAGGTTGCAGCCGTTCTATAGCCTGCTGCAATAGCCACGACCTGTAGTTCCAGATCCAGTAACACTTGGGAAACTCCATCAGCAGCGGGACCGTGAAGCCCAGCTCGGACCTCAGCGTGTCAAGGTCCTTCTCCCTGGCTTCTGTGCACCCTGCGTCGTCCGTTGTCCCGCTGCCATCGCCGAGACCGGCCTGGGCAGCATCGTCATCAACTGTAGTACCACTCTTCCCAGTTGTCTGGGACGCGGGGTTTGGCGGGGTCGTGGTCGTGGTCGAGGAGGAGGAGGAGGATGCGACGGAAGACGTGGTGGTAGTGGCGTTCTGAGAAGAACTCTGCAACGCCTTCGAGGGCGACGACCCAGGCGACGGTTTGGATGATAACCCACAGGTTAGCAAACATCTGCGGCGGACGTTCCATATTGTGTAGTACTCCGGGTTGAGGCGGAGCAGCTTGGCCGTGAGCTTGAGCAGGTCGGGCGTGAAGCTGGCATCGGCGACCAGTGATCGGACCTGGCCTTCGAGGTCGCGGTACTTTGCTATCTTGTCGAGTTCTTGTTGCTTTTGCTCTTCAGTGCTGGACCGGTTGGTTCGGGCTACGCCATGCTGGTTGCCTTCCCATCAGTCAACTTCTCGTGATTGTGCTCGGGGTTTTGGTCGGTGGGAGCTCATCGTACACTGGCCATCTCGAAACCTTTTCCAAAGAGCAAGCAAGGCCCAGCAATACGGATGGCCTTTGACCGGTGGCTTGGAGGTTGCTTGAGAGGAGGTGACGTTTGCGGTGGTGCGATGGATGCGCACTAGGCTGCAGGCGGTAGGTAGTCTAACTCGCAGCGGTGGTGGTTCCATAATCTTTGGGTGGGGCCGTCCAATATAGTAAGGTTACCCCACCAGTCCAGATGTCCTGTCTTGCCTCAACGACACTCGAATGAGACGGGGGACAGCATTTACTAGAATTCGGATTTGAAGGCTGCTTTTCACTGGCGACTAAGATCTAAATAAGCCGTTTTCTCCCTTCAGATCTCACTGTTGCGCTCGAGCGGCCATCGCCACAGGGGCATGAGGGCGTGGGTTCTCACAGCGAGCCTGTTGAATAGTGGCAGGGAACGCTTAGTTCTATTGGCCTATTCGAGACGTCTAGCTCGGGGACTACCCCTATTTATATACTCGCTAGTGCGGGCTAACG